>CALNXI010001345.1:86223-134311 GCA_942486025.1 Porites evermanni
TCATTACCAGGAAGAGCCAGGGCCCCAATTTGGTCCCCTGCGGGACACCTGCCCTGACAGATCCCCAATCCGAGTAGCAATCGTGGGCGAGTTTCACTCGTTGCTTCCTGTCAGTAAGAAAATCTGCAATCCAGTCCAGCACCCAAGGTGGTAGCTCATAATCAGTAAGTTTAGCCATAAGAATGGCGTGGTCGATGAGATCGAATGCTTTCCTAAAGTCAAAGAGCACCACGCGCACAGTAGAACCGTTGCCGTCAGTATTCTTATACCAGTTGTGGAGCATGCTGATTAGGGCATGCACTGTGCTGGAGTTCGGAACAGTCCCATATTGCTGTCACAATATTGCTGTCACAAGTTCTTTCTTTCTAGCTGAATATTAGGTCTCTCTGCCGAGGGCTTTGAAGTATGCTACTTTTTTCGCCAAAATGACCATGATGATAAACCATCGAAGACCTATATAACGTAAAACCAGCCAAGCATTTGCTTATTTTTGATGTGAGATTATTTGCCATCATTCAAACACGACACCACTTGAAGGCCCAAACATTCTTATGAGTTTTTTTAACGCTGACATTTCCCGCTACACCGCCACAGGAGAAGTAAATACGCAGCAGAATCTGAAAAGCCAGCCTATGGGTCACGTAAAACGAGTATTAACTGTGTACAGTTGATTGAAAACTCGACATCTGTGAGTATACCACGAAAAGGTTCCAGAATCCAGATCCTTCATAACAGTAAATGATGTTATTGTTTAAGATAATAAAGGTGTTTGCCAACTTCTTGATTTTGTCAGACACCTTACTATTTTTTATTACAAAGTGCGACGAGTGTTATTACATGGTGCAACAATTTTATTACAAAGTGCGATAGGTAGTACAGAGTACAACAGAACGGTTCGAGTTACCGAGGGAAAAATTACACAAAATGTTTGAAGGAAATCCGGGGGAAATCGACTTTTGTTCGAATTAGCGCGAGGTTCGAGTTAACAAGGGTTCGAGTTATCGGAAGTCAACTGTACATATTTCTCTGCTACTACAATGAGCCCTATTATTTTATTTGGCATTCCTCGCTGCCGAGAAATAAAACTTTGGAACTGAAGACCATCGATGTCCAATGCTTTTATTTTGTTTGAGCATTCTGTTCAAAACGATATGCTCTCGACGATGTACTAGTTTTCTGTAAGCTGGATTTCCGCCGCTCTCTCTGGTTCCTCTTTAAGAAGAGACTTTCTGGGCGAGGAACGCGGGCTCATATTAATCGAGCCAATAAGTTATTGACCTTGCTCCGGTTGCCCAAAAAGTGGATAGCGCCATCAAATGGACAAATCGGTCTCCAGTGGATTACTAGAGAAACCAATTGCGCTTTCCACTGGATAGAGATTTGTACAACGGTTAGTACTATCCACCTTTTAAACTGGGGCCTGGTAATATCATCCCGATCATGTGTCCCTGCTTGCACTTAGCGAAATGAACACTCAATAATAGTGAACTTGTTCATTTCGTTAATATGATCCCTCTCCTGAGCTGACAAATTTAATATATAGTACAAAAGCCTTATAATCTTTGGTAAAACAGCAGTCATCTTTAAATTGTCATTTCAGGGGGTACTCCATACCCTGGGATAAGCCCTATGAGGCTATGCAGTTTACTTAAATCTGGATATCGAATGGAGAAACCCAACACGTGCAGTGATGAAATGTAAGTCAGAATAGAAATAATAAAAGATGTCCGAAAAGAGAGCACGACGATCCAAACAGTATATATATATATTTTTTCGAAAAATATCATCCTTTGCAAAGGAGTGGAAACTACAGCGCGTTTCTTTACTGTTCGTTGCCCCATTCTAAGAAGAGCCTGAACTACATAAGTGTCTTCAGTCTATAAAGTGAATGGAGATATGATATCTTTTTTCGATAGCATTTTTAAAAACAATGGCTTCCTTTCTCAACAGCTACAAACTGATGATGAACTNTCACCCTGAAGAAGATCACTGAATGTGATCGAAATATAGGTGGATTGAAAGGAAACTGTTTTCTGTCTTCATTTGTGATTAAGATATATTTGTGTTTATGAGGACGGGGGAGAGAGATGCTTGGGACAATTCTATATATATATATATTTATATATATTGTTTTTTTCGAAAAATGTCATCCTTTGCAAAGGAGTGGAAACATTACTGTTCGTTGTCCCATTCTAAAAAGAGCCTGAACTACATTAGTGTCTTCAGTCTATAAAGTAAATGGAGATATAATGTCTTTTTTCGATAGCATTTTTAAAAACAATGGCTTCCTTTCTCAACAGATACAAACTGATGATGAACTGCTGGAAGGCGGATCCAAATGAACGACCCTCATTCTCTCAGCTAATACCAATACTAGAAGAGATGATGTCAGAAGATACCCCTTACTATCATTTCAAACTACTGGATCAGAACCAGCCATGTTACCGTGAGGCATCTGCTACTAACACCAGTAAAACTGGTAGCTGTAATTCCTCTAGGGTCTCTGTGGTTTAATATTGGTCACAGTACCCCTTCTTCCTCAGACTGTTATAGGAACCTGCGAAGGGCTTCTCTATGAAAGCAGTACGAGAATGCTCGACGGCTAATTAGACCGGCTAATAATTAGATTGCACCCGTCCGCAACACCAAGAAACTACCTATAAACTGCAAAACCGTTGTTTTCATCTTTAATGTTTGCCAGCATTCATAACCAGTCTCTTCTTCTGACTATGAATACATTTATGGGTAAAAATATTGGCTTTACATCCCGCACACCCAAAGTGAGACCAAAAACTGCAATTTCTAAGTCTAAGCGACACCAGCATCTCCGTCATTCTCATATGGGAGCCCCCCGCCCCTGCTACCGTAGGAGGTTCTTAAAATATGATACCTAATAATAATAATAATAATAATAATAATAATAATAAAATAATAATAATAATAATAATAATAATAATAATAATAATAATAAGATACCTACTAATAACAATAACATTAACAATAACAATAACTTACAATAATTTCATTTGAAAAGCATCGAGAAAATACTGAATAGCATTTTGGTAATATAACAATTGTAGGGGCTACAATCGGTTCAATTTTTTGAAGCATATTAATATAACATGCCTTTCTCTACAAATAACTATTACGTTGTTAGTAGTTCGAATCTCTGGTTCTTTCACTTTTTCAGTCTGTCTTCACTATACTGGAAATAGTTTTTTGTGTCGACATGAAAATGTATCCGGTACAGTATGAACGGCAACTGTATAGAACTGGAAAAAGTCGTTCACATACACCGATCATCGTACCAGAGGGATTAGCCGACTGAGGCCAGTCTGGTGTGCTAAAATCACAGCTCCCTCTCCTGAATATTTACTTTCAGTGCGACGAAGAGTATGATATATGAGTATATTAGACGATCCACTTTCAACATCGTTGGCGCCAGGCGCAGCTTCGCTCTTTAACAGAAATCTCCAGGAAATCACCATTCTTAAGCCTGGTTCTCATATGCCGCCGATGTATCTGTGAAGTAGGCGCTGGTACCACCTGGGCTACTTTTCGGACGAATGAGAACATGCGCCTCCGGCAACTAGAGCCATCGCGGAACTTTACCGCAGCCATGCCTGCGAAGTTGAACTCGAGTCAACTTTGCAGCTATGCCTGGGGTAAAGACTGGGATGAGCAATGTTGCCGGCCACTTCTGTTCTCATATCGGAACAGTATCCCAGGCAGAACTGGCGGCCATGTCGCAGGTGCATCAGAGGCATATGAGAACCAGGCTTTATATATGAACAGAAGCAAAATCCGGTATCATTTTCGTGTCGGTGCAAGGGCTATCCGGTATAGTGTCCTAAGACAACCTACCACATAATTCCTAGGCTACAATTCGATGTTACGAAGGATTGGCTGGATTTTCAAATTATTACAATATCCACCAATACTTGCTACTCTCATATAAACATGTCTTGTATTGACTGTATTTGGGGTAAGGGACTCTTTTTTCGGATTTGCAGAAATTTGAGAAACGAACTATTGACCCATAGAAGAGTCAAAGAACTGTTATCAGGAGTAAGATGATAAAAGGCACTTCGGTTGAATAACAGTATTATTGCATTTTATAACAAAATGCCAGCAGAAGAGCTATAAAGTAAACAACCAGACGTGGTTAGTCGATAGAAATTGATATCGGAAACCAATCGATATCATCGATATCTATCGACTTAATCCGCCGATTAATATCGATTGGTAACGAAAATCGATAAAAATCGAAGTCAGAAAAAATAAGTTCTCGATTATTATCGATTAACAAAATCTACATGCTACATACTCCAGACGCAGTCTTCACGAGGTTCCATTAATTGTTTCTGTCGTTTCCTGGTTTGTTTTAATCCAGGTCTTTACATGACTTTGTCCATTCAATCCAGACGTAGTTCTTTCTCAATACGACTCATTGAAATCATAAGACCGAATAAAAACACTGATTTAGTTCTTTGTTATGCTCCGTGTTTATGGAGTTGCTACAGCGAGCTGCGCTTAAGCTAAAAAATCAAAACAAAGGGCAATCTGTTCCTGATAGTGTTTGGTTCTTTTAGTATTTTATCAATTAAAAGAACTGCATAATATCACGACTGAATGACTCAATAATAACCGTAAGGACAGCATCGTGTTGAACTTCTATCGAATAATCACTTAAGTCTTTACCGATAATAATGGATAGTCATCGATAAACGTCGATAAGAAAATCATTATCGATATCGGAAATCGATATTAATCGAAGTCACAACTTTTTTTCTTTTATTATCGATTGATATTCATCGATGATTGATATCGATTACTATTATCGGTTTATCNTAAAAGGCACTTCGGTTGAATAACAGTATTATTGCATTTTATAACAAAATGCCAGCAGAAGAGCTATAAAGTAAACAACCAGACGTGGTTAGTCGATAGAAATTGATATCGGAAACCAATCGATATCATCGATATCTATCGACTTAATCCGCCGATTAATATCGATTGGTAACGAAAATCGATAAAAATCGAAGTCAGAAAAAATAAGTTCTCGATTATTATCGATTAACAAAATCTACATGCTACATACTCCAGACGCAGTCTTCACGAGGTTCCATTAATTGTTTCTGTCGTTTCCTGGTTTGTTTTAATCCAGGTCTTTACATGACTTTGTCCATTCAATCCAGACGTAGTTCTTTCTCAATACGACTCATTGAAATCATAAGACCGAATAAAAACACTGATTTAGTTCTTTGTTATGCTCCGTGTTTATGGAGTTGCTACAGCGAGCTGCGCTTAAGCTAAAAAATCAAAACAAAGGGCAATCTGTTCCTGATAGTGTTTGGTTCTTTTAGTATTTTATCAATTAAAAGAACTGCATAATATCACGACTGAATGACTCAATAATAACCGTAAGGACAGCATCGTGTTGAACTTCTATCGAATAATCACTTAAGTCTTTACCGATAATAATGGATAGTCATCGATAAACGTCGATAAGAAAATCATTATCGATATCGGAAATCGATATTAATCGAAGTCACAACTTTTTTTCTTTTATTATCGATTGATATTCATCGATGATTGATATCGATTACTATTATCGGTTTATCTATCAACTACGTCTGGAAAAAAGAGGAAACAAAGAAACAAACAAAAAAAGCCAAAGTATTGTAGGGACCTTTGTTGCTGTTGAATTATATAGGGATTATAGTTTACATTTTGTTTTTAAAAAGGTGAAGTTTTCTTTCAAATACTATCATTGGCAGGTCACTCGGGAGACCCACGTCTGAGTATGAAACGTGACCAGAGAAAATGCCAACAAGCTTTTCGAATTATCAGGGAACTTTGGATGGCGGCAATAAAATCAGCATTGTAGGAACCTTTGTTACAATTTCTGCAGCTTAAAGTTCCAGTTTGGAAGTTGGTAGATATAATCAACATCACTGGGGTCAACAAGGGAGAGGGGGTTATTCGCCTCGGCCTTCAGCCGACGCCTTCGTTGATCTGCATATATAATTCTTCAGATAATACTCAACTTCATTCAATAACTACTTAAATTTACTCATTGCTTTAAGATCCGAAACATCGGGAAGCTTAAGGAGCGTTTGCTTGTTTGTCAGTAACGGAAGTATACCAAGAACGAAATCAGCATCATTACGGCGCTGATAGAAACGTTTCGTTGGTTGTATTCATTTAATATAAAGGGGACAGAGAAGGCATCCCCCATACGCACCCTATTCCATAACTAATTCGTCTCGAGTTATTTTTAAGACCTTAGATCCCAAGGGGGATTAGACAACAGCCAATCACATAGCGCGAATGTGTTCGGCGTGGATGACCCACGCTCAGAGCCACGCGTTCTTCACGAATTGACGCGGAAAAAAATGGCGGAAGACGCGGAGAGTGATATTGCTATTCGTTTTGTCGAAGAAAACGACCAAAGAGAGATTTCTACTAAAGCGGTGTCAGCGAAATGGAAATTAAAAAAGAACCGCCCTTCTTCTCTTGTATAGAGCTAACAGTACAGCAGGGAAATCCTTAACACACTGAATATTCTCTCAGGATCATTTGTAGACTATTTATAATTTACAGTTTGAAGAGAGCAATTTCTGGTTTGATATTTATTCTTTTATTATTCAACAAAAATAACACTTGGCGTCGTACTTGCTTTATTGTACAAACGACCCGTTTCAATAGACCGGCGAAATTTCTCATTTTATTAAAGCACTGAGGTTACGACAACTTCGAGTTAAACTGATTTCACGGGTTATCAAAGAGTCCAGAGATTCCCTTTTCCCATGTGAGCGCCGACTCATTTTGCTTGAATATTCAGAAATGCTCTCGATTTCTTTACGCAAAGTAACGGATAGTGGGCTGTACAAAACGTGCCCCAAATCAGTACGCTTTTGAGGTGCTTTGTAGGTGCGTCGCGCGCTCCGTTGAAATAGGGCTAAGATTTTTATTGAGCGCTGCTTAATGGATACATTCAGGGTGTGTATGGGGGGTGCCTTCTCTGTCCCCTTTATCCTCTCTTGTTTAATACATATTGCATATTTACATAACAATATTGCTTCATTTTATAATGTTAAAAATAAATCTTTGAATGGCAGTGGTAAGATAAAATATTGTAGGGGCTTCGGTTTGAATGGGGTCGTTTTGATATATCGTGCTATTATCCAAATTCATAACCAGGCCAAGAAAACTAGAAGAAACGAATGTCATCACCCCTCTTCTTTGTGTTCTCTGGACATGACCTGACTTGACATATCGATAAAGTGGCCTAATTCATAAATGTCCAGATTTTGGTAGTTTCTATATATTTGACGTCATTCTTTCAAATAAATTAAACGCTTTTAAACTTTATCTGTGTTTGTGGTCATTTCTGAGTGATACGCTGACAATCGCGAGAAAAACAATCTCCGGTTTGTAACCTGAAAACAAAATCTTAGGGAAGAGTCAGGAGGAAAATGAAAAGTAAGCCTGCAGCCTCATCTTAAGCAACATGATTGTCTTCAAATTGTTCAGTTGGAGTTCAAACTAAATCGGTGACTGTAAAAGAAGTATAAACTAGCCTGTAAACTTTGTAAATTACAGGCATTGACGAGCTGGGTGTGAAGCGGATAAATTAGATGTTCTCGTTTCCTTAACCTGTCTGTTCCTGCTTTTTCGAGTCTTCTCTTCACCCTGTTTCCCACAAGACATACTATTTAGCCTAATGATTCAAATTAGAGCAAAAGCCAGACCTTTATGTGGTATCTTTGCGTGCTAAAAGGTTAATTCCAATTACACATGCTCTTGACAACGTGTTGCAAAAGCCAAACAGGTTGTGCAAGTTCGTTGTTTTTTCCACCATACCTGCTAACTGCACAGCACTGAATTTTTAGGGAGTTATTATAACTCCAAAAGTGGTATAAAAATTTTATGTACAGGATAACCCCTTTTTGGGGGTTACTTTAATTAACTCCTCAATATTAACTCCAAATCTGGGGTGATTCTTACTCCTGTAGAGTTCTTTAAGCTCCTTTTTGGAATTAAAATAACTCCCAAAAAAAATAACTCCACGGTAAGAAGTTAGATTAACCACACCAGAGGAGATATTATAACTCTTTGAAAATTACTGTGTGATAAATAAGCAATTGTCTCATCTTTGTATACAGATTTTTCCTCAGGAGGGCCATTTTGAATGGACTATTTGGACTGGAGAGCGAGAGAGACTGTGAACGTCAGTAAAAAACAAGGGGTTGTAAAGAGCCGGCTTCTTGGGTTCTCTAAAAAAGGGCACAACAGATTCGATGGTAAATAACAGTACACAACGACGCCACGAAAAGTGGTTCATATCCTTTCTAAGTCTCTAAGGGCACCTGGATTTGACAAGCATGTTAAACAACAAGAAAATAGATTGGAAGTTGGTGCCACTACAAAAATAGTCGTGAAGTTGTGAAACGTCGTACGCTTGACAAAAGAAGACAACCTCTCTGACCGCTCCTCGACTAAGCAAAATAACCCGTTGTATTCATTTCTACTTTTTTATTTGCCTTAGGATGACAATATTCATAGTAATATTCTATTTCCCCATAATCGTAAGTGAACAATTCGACCACCATATTTTTGGCAAGGCCGCAGCAGTCTTCATTGGGAAAATTACGTTTTTCAAGTAAACGACAGAAATATGCGCCTTCAAATACAAGAATTTAGTTGTGCAAAAGAAACTAAAGATTTGCCAAGAAGAGTAAAACAGCGAGTGAATTTGGGAGTTCTCAAGAAGTAATTCAGCAAAATTTGGCAACCATTTTGCACTTGTATACCAGTCTTTGGTTGTAAAACCAGGAAAGGTTCAATTGCCTTGAAGTTGACAGTTCTCCACAAAATAGCTTTTCCCCCAACACTCTCGTAAACCAAACGCATTCATACTCCGGTCATCATTGAAAACATACTTGCTTAGCATAGAATGTGTGAGGAATGCGTGAGGGTTTCGAGGGTCCTTAGTCATGCCAACTGAGCATCCAACACGCCATATTTCACGGGACCAGACAAAATGTTTTTTGCAGTACCTTTCTTTGGGTAGTGACAATCTGGTGGGCGCCTCAACATCACTCCAAACTGAGACAAAAGGGTCGGTGCTGGCGGTAGTGGTACAGGTTTTTGCACTGAAGCATCCTCTGGAACTAAATCTAGACTCCTTGGTCGGGGATTAACCCAGATTGTTTGGTCTCGGCGAGCCTTTGCTCGCTTGGTTCAGTTCAGTTCTTGCGAATATATTGGGATAACCCTATAAACAGTCGGGGGCTCCGATTATTTCCATCGATTGTGAAGGCCACGAAAGAATCCAGGAGCACTAGACAAGAGCACCCCAGCAGTTCTAGTGACAACACCAGCTGAGTTAGGCGCGTCAGCCCTTGAATCACTTTCAGGGGAAGGCTCGGGCCGGTAACAGCTTCATAGCTAGGACTGTCGGGGTGAAGTTCGGATGTACAGTACCCTTTACGCTTGCGATGACGTTTCTTCTTACTTTCATTGGTTTTACAAGTATTAGCCTATAGGAAGTAGAGTGCTAGTTGGTAATCATTTCAGTTTCTAGATTAAGAGGGTTTCTCAATTTAGAATTGCTCACTACAAGAACGGAATTTTACGACGTTAAGTAAACACCACCACCATCATTACCATCATCATCATCATCATATTCATCCGTCAAAAGTAATGATAGTAACATTTGAGGTTAAAACATCGAAGTTTTTATTTGCCTTTTAGTCGTTAGTATTAATAGGCCATTTTTACATGAGGAAACTTTCAAATTTGGATTTTAAGTGACGCAACAAGAGGAAAAATCTCTTTTTCAAAAACTTAATGTTTCGCGCGTTTTTGTTTTTTGTTTTTCCTTTTATTGTTTTGGGAACAAACTAGGAACGCACAACAAAGGAACTTTATTCTCACCGGAACAAAGGTCAGCCAATTCGGAACAAAGTGGTACATAAGCATAAAGAACGTGTTTATAACGAAACTAATCTATTGAGAGTTACAGGAAAACGAAAGACAACAACAGCAATAACCGTACAGAATTTATTCAGTCTTGTCATAGTAGACCCTCTATAAGGATTTTAAATAAATTAGTGTTTGAGCAGATTCAAGTTATATTAACTATGATGTAATCCATTTTTTGTCATTTACATATTTTTGTTAGCACCTTTATGTAAATGTTACAACTTGTTCGTCGTAACAAAGCATTCAGGCTGTCGCACGCGCCAACTTTTTGAATGAGGGTACAAATTCCGTTTTGTTCTAGGGGCCGGTTTCCCGAAAGTCAGTAACTTTTCAGGCCCGAAGCTGTATTTTAAAATCAAAAGATTGACATTAAAAGTGGGATCCAGAGGTACTAGCAAACATACTTCGTCCAATGATGTGTTTCTGTATTACCCGCTCAAGACTATTAAAATGTGAATCTTGAATCAACGGCAATCATAGAACAGGCAACTAACGTGCCAACTGGGGAGGGGGAAGGGCTTAGAAGCTCTTAGAGAAACTGGCCCCCCGCAGATCTCCTGAAAATCCCTGATACGCGCTAGCATGGATCCTTTGAAGTTGTGGATTCAGTTAAGGTAAACTTAAATTTGACTTATGTTGCCTGGCATTTTGCATCTCTCTTTACTGGCTAATTACTTGGATCCCGCGTGGTCTTAGCGGCCTGCAAACCCGGGTGCCCCATACATATTTCTTTTCGTTTATTTATGTATTTATGTATTGGTCACTTCCGGTTGGTGTACGTGTATCGACCTTAAAGTAACTAGAAAACCTAAACCAACTAAAAACAGCACACGACCTTATCTTAATGAGATTACTGCCAATTTTACTCGTGAGATAAAGGCAAAAGGTTATGAAGTCATTGGCGCTAATTTATTCCACTTCAAACTAATGAGATTCCACTTCAAAAAAGTGGAGTAAAACATTCCAACGCCACTACTAAAGGGAATTTAATTCCGGCTAAGCTTCATCTAATCAAAAGAAGTAGCAAGGAGATAAAAAGGAGGTCACTCTAAATATTTCCTTCGGAAGAGAACGAAAAAAAGTACAACAGTCACTGTTAATTTTCTCGGCAATTGTGCGCAAAGCAGCGGAGGTTCTCGGACGAAAATGCTATAACTTGGGATGTAAGAGATTTTGGGACCCTACTGAACAGGCTGACTGAGCATACCAATAATCTACTAAGAGTTCCTTTGCTTTCTTTTCTTGTCGCTTATACTTACTTTGGCTGGTTAGGTGTCCTGCGCAACAGCTTAGTTCACCCCATGCTGGGCTGTGGCATTCATTATTCTTTTTTTGAAATAACTGTACTCGTTGCACGTGATTTGATTACCAATGCTCAGTTAGCTCATAAAAAGAAAAACTTTTATTCTTATTTAGCCTATTTTCCTTAACTTCCACCTCTAGTCACAATTTTGTATCTTCCAGAACTTCCTGTTCGAAAGTGAGCTGCAAATTATTGAGATCGGCTGCGGCAATATTAACTCTTTCTCGTTCCCTGCCCAGCACCATTTCTCCATGCCTTCTAAAACATAGCAAATTTAGAGCTTGCTTAAACTCAGGAATTCACAATGCGTACACCATAGGATTGACAAAAGAACTGGAAAAAATATGAGCGAAGCCAAAATCATGAAGAACGTCGAAGATATGTTGCGTGCTGCAAAAACTCTTAAAGAACTCGAAGTGACAACAGAATTGACAGGGCTTTCGTTAAACGCTGAATTTGCGTGGCTCTGTTTTGGTGACAAGGAACAACTTTTTGCTGAAACTTTCTCCAAATGCCGATGTTCTGGCCGCAGATAGTCACAAGAAGAAACAAGCCTTATAATAAAGTTAAAGAGTACACAGCCATTGGGCTTAAGAATGGCAGAACATATATCGTGGAAACAAGGATAGCCAATATCCACCGTCCACCCCGTCCAAATAACAAGTCTGTATGCTCGCGTTGAAAAAGTTCGGTGCTTCAGGGGCCAATAGATGGCGTAAAATCTCTCAGCAGATATCAAAGCAGCGGTGGTGATAAACGAAGCCTGCGATGAAACCGTAAGAATGATTGTAAGAAAAGCTGGAAGAACAAACTGGTGGCGAGTTGCCAGGACAAAGACAAATAAAGGGAGACATACACCTCCCAACAACAGATCAGCAAACGCCATATTCATAACAAGATAATATATAGATTTATTCAGGGCTAAAAGCGAAGCTCCAATTAATAAATTTATAATTTAAATCAAAAAATAAACTTTTAATCTACAAATCATTTAACAATTCCCGTGTAAGTACACTGCAAACTCCCTTTCCGATTTAATAAAATCTCTGAAACATCTTACATCGAATTGATAACCTTATATGTACACCCAAAAAATAGCAAACATCTTCGATCACATTCAAGATCAGAGTAGATTAGGCCTCGACGTGATTACCAAATTTTCTGGGATGGGTAGATTTACTTAGCAATGGGGCTCCGCCCACGCGCGCGCTTCGCGCGCGCGTGGAGCTCCGCTATAAACTTTTTCTAGCTCGACCCTTCTTGTAAAATGCAAGAGAACAATTGTGAGCAGTTTTCCAGCCGTAATAACAACTGCTTCCGACCAAGAGAGGATAAGCTTCCGATACATGACTACAACACCAAGCGATGACCTCTGCTTTAGAAAAGATTTCGGTCGTAGCTGAAAGAGAATCAATGAGTGAGGCAGTTGAAGCTAACATATTCGTCGACGTTGCCTGAAAGGCGTCGTACGGCTAGAAAAAAAACGTTTAACAACCGGGCCCCCTGATGTCAAATGCTATGTCAGTTACAAAGCACAATTTTTAGCAAACAATTATATGAATTGCCGACCACCTGTTCTCTACAAAATATGCTAACGAGCACCATATTCTTTTGAAATATCTTTTTATACAACCATAAAATAAAAGTGCAAAATATTTTAATTAACATCGAGGAAAACGGTAACTCGCTAGGACTTAGTCAAGAGCAATGCGAGTGGCCGTGGTCGCGACAAGATTTCGGTTTTGAAAGAAATTGTCGTCCAAAACTGGGATTTTCATGCTTCCAATCAAACGAAGCGGCATGAAATTCAAGGAAGAATATTCGTTCCTTCCACAAGAGGAAGGGAAAATTACAATTATGAGGGAAATGATTCTTTGAAAGCACTTCAAAAAGCAGCAATGATCTGGAACAAAAATGATTTTAGTATACTTTCTTAGAATCTGTAAGAACTTTTTTCAGTCGAAATTACAAATGATGTAGTCAGGTACCGTTCTTTTTTTGCTTGTCATTTGTAGTTTTTAGGTGTCCCGTAGAACAGCTTCACGCTATACTCCCAGTTGTGAATGGCCTCAGTGTTGAAAGCAGGCTTATGGCAAAATTGGGGAAAAATAATATACATTCAATTTGATATGAAAATCATCTGAAAAGTGTTGACCCAGTACATCACCATTTATCAGACGCCTTATGCGAATAATTTAATCTTCTTGAATCTTAACGGAATTCCCATACAAATCTTCTCATTTGGGTTTTGATGGAATGCCGTTTCGCTTTACAAAAGATTTCGCTCATTGTTGAAAGGGAATTAGTGAGTGAGTCAGTTGAAGCTGACATATTGACCATTGCTTGTTTTCTACAAACGGAACTTCAAAGAAGAAACACAGACTGGGCCTCAAAGTCAAGTGTCTTTGTAAAGGCAAATACGTTGGTCTTTCAATCGAAGCTAAAATCCATTATTTATGACTTTAAGTTATTTCAATGATATCTCTTTCCTGCACCTTAAAAAATTATCTCCTTCGTGCAAACAATCCATTTTCCCGGCGATGTCACCCTCAAAGCACTATTACTTTCAGAAACCGATTAGCAACACCTGCTGTTTCCTACAGAACGCTAATGATTACCATTTCAAGGATTATTAGAAATGTCTGTCACATAACTATTGTGGTGAAGCCTGAATTCCGATAATATTGATATAAAGAAAATAAAAAATTAAACTACTGAAATTAATCGGAAGTTGGTTTCTGGAGAGGTCGGCAAACTGTTATTCAGTGCTGTTAAGAGAGAATTTAACAGTAATAAATTCTCACTGGGTGCCCCCACTCCCAAACACCCCAAGGCTGGAATGAGTTTTGGGAAGAGGCGAATCCGGAGGCGGGAAGGAGCGGGAGCTAAGGCGTCAGAGTGTGCCATCGCTGCGGGGAGGTGGATGGGGGGACAAACTAGGTGTCTGGTGTACGACTTAACGAAGAGAGGTATAAACAGCATGAAACAGCTCAATTTATACTAAACTCACAAATATATGCACAACGAGTTCCTCAGCGAATCCACAGATGCGTTGGATAGAGTGCACGGAATCCACGGGCACAGGGAGCGTTTGTGCGTGACGGCACCCAGTGAGAATACCATGTGACACGAAATGTTTGCGGATTGGCGATTTTTTTGTTTTGAGGGAACTAATTTTTGCGATTTGGACAGATTGGTTTTTCGTGCTGGGAATCAATTTTTGCGATCTTCAGAAAGTACCCAGTACCCAGCATTGATAATACTTTCGTTTTGATTGAGTATGTGCAATAGAAATACACTGATTTTCAAACTATAAACCAGTATTTCGTTGTTGTTGACAAGTTGTGATTTCTTGGTCCTGTATTTTTGTGTAGCGAGTTTAAGTTAGAGAATATTTACTCTGGAGAAAAATTTTGCGGGAAAAATGTTTGCGGTAATTTTTATTTTCAAGAACATATTTTGCGGATCGCTGGAAAAACCGCAAAAATCGCAAAAATTAGAACCCGCAAAAATTTCGTGCCACACGGCAGTCCCCAATACAGTATCCTGCATTGTTTTTCTTTGAGGTGATCGCGTGTGCACTTGATGACATTTCAAACAATGGATTGTAAATGTGCGGACATCTCAGGAGTTAGACTTTCGTTTAATTACAACCTCTAAAAATAACTTTGGGTAAAATTCACATATCTAGGCCAACGCCCTAAGATTTCTTCTCTGTCTAAAATATTCAAATCAAAATCTAACGCTATGTTCACACTCTACCTGATAGCTCTTGCGCATTCGCCATATTCATAACAAGATATATACTTTTCTTAGTTCAAAGCTTCTTGTCAAATGCAAAGAGAACAATTTCGAGCAAATTCCCTTTGAAAATAACCACGGATTGCAAGGAAAAGCAAAACCCCAAGCGATGATTGGCACCTTTGGAAATATTTCCGCCACTGATGAAAGTGACTTTTTGCTAGCTCAGTGATACATTCGCCATAGCTAAGTTTTCCGCATCTCATCCTTCAGTTTTCGGCATCTCATCGTCTCTCATCCTCCATCCCTCCATGCTGTGTGAGAAAGGGTGTCGTGTGACGAGGTGGCTGAACACAGTTAATACGTTTCGGATGGTTACCATTCATTGGGAATGGATGTTATTTAAGGTTCGTTGCAAGTGTAAAGGTCAGATTTGGCACGGACTAAAGACTTGACATTTAAAAAGTAAGATTTCGATCACTGCTATGTGGCAAATCGATGATTGAAACACGCCTTAAAGTTCGGATTTATTAGCTAGGTTTGCGCAAAAATGATCCAACCATTAGATTTCCTTATGTATCTGCACAAAGCTTACAATTACTAAGAAAAAACCCTCATTTTTTAAAAAAAACAATAACTTAACAGTTTTTGAAATTTCTAAGAAAATACCGCAAAATTCCGAAAATAAGCCCCGGGGCTTATATTTTTCAAAGGCCCTTTTTGAGGGGCTTATTTTTGGAGGGGCTTATATTCGGAGGGGCTTATCTACGGAGGGAAATTTACGTTTCAAAATCGATTTGGCTAGCCTTGAGTTGGAAGGAAATTTAACGTTTTGCTTTGTTTTACTTTGTATTTGTGGGCAATTTTCCAAGTACAAGCCGCCGGGGGGCTTATATTTGGAGGGGCGATTTAACGGAGGGTTTCTTGCGTTACCGGTTTGGGGGGCTTATATTTGGAGGGGCTTATTTTCGGAATTTTACGGTAGCTTTCATGAGAAACTTAATTTTGCCGTAAAACGCCTTTGTTCAATATTTAGTTTGAGGCTCTGTCGATTGAAGTGCCATATGAACAGAATTTCTGCCAAATTTCGTCAAATTTTAATGAGTAGATTTAAAGATATTGTCGTTTGTTTAATGACTGCTTATGAAAGACAACACTGAACAAGCGTTCTCACATTGCTTCTTAAGTACGCATGCTCAACACTTCTTCATCATCAACGTTAACGATGCTAATATCCAGCGATCTAGACTCTGCATGAACAAGGTCAAGACCGACCAAGGTACGTGAATAAAAGATCTACCATATGGCCATAAAGATGACTTTTTCTTAAGGGAACTAAGGCGGGAAATCTTGCCCGCTTTGGTAGCCGATCAGAACATAGGATTGGCTTCATTTTTCCCGCTCGCGGATTTAACCATGTAATAAGCGGACCTTAAGATACATAGTTTCTGCCTAGTACGGGTACGGATAGTTCAACATGTTTGACCTACCCATACCCGTACGGGCAATCTACCCGTATTTACGGCGGCTACGCGTACGGGTAATTTACCTGTGCCCGAACACGGAAACGGTGTATCTTAAAGTCTCTTTTTTTGTTAATATATACTGTGTTATCCGCTGGTGGATAAGGTCGGATACCGCTATCCACCTTACTTGAACAGCTGGGGCTAGATCAATTTTTATTAAATTTCACGTATCCTCCAAAGGCAGTTAGCTAAATACCCAGATGCCAGTCGTACGTCAGTTCATATCGAAGAAAAGAAAAATTAGCTACGTTAATAAAAGTAGCTGAACACAGTTTGTTAGGTGATGGGTGGTAACCGATTCATTCGGCTGCTATTTTAGGCTCATTGCAGTTATGAACTTCAAATTGTCACGCACAAAATATATTTATGAAACTTGACATTTGTTACATTTCTTATGGCAACATAGATGATTGAAAGCCAACATTACATTTGAAATTTTAGTATTAGGTTTACGTAAAATCCAGTCATTAGATTTTCTTAGGAATTTGCACCCAGCTTGCCATCAGTAAGTTTTATTTATTTATTTAGTTATTTACTAAGACCAAGCTGTCTCAGACTCCTTTTTCCAATTTTTAATTTGAAGCTTTCTTTGACTCAATGACATTTGAACAAGATTTCTGCAAAAATTCGTCAAATTTGAATGAGTAGTTTGATATATTATCGTTTCTTTACATTGCCTATGAAAATCAACAAAGTTTTCGCTAAGAACGCATGCTCAACACTCGTACAAAAAGTGGAGGGAGGGGAGGGCAAGGCTCACCTAGCCCTGCCCCGTGCAGTTTAGTCTCAGTTTCTCGAACTTCCACCTCTACTGACTCACAATTTGGTAGCTTCCATAACTTCTTGTTTGAAAGTGAGCTTTAAATTATTGTGATCGGCTGCCATATTATTTCTTCTTGTATTACTATTTTCCTGACTTCTAAAATAGAACAAATTTAAACCTTGCCTAAACTCAGGAATTCTTAAAGCGTACACCATTGGATTGATAAAAGAACTGGAAGAATATATAAAATAAGTGAAAAGGAAAATGTTTGAAGATATGTTTTGGCCGAAAAATCTTAAAAAACTAATAATAATTGCGGGGATCCAAGAACTCAAAGTACCAACAGATACTAATGACAGGGCTTTCGTTAAACGCTGGAGTTGCATGTCTCTGTTTTGGTGACAAGAAACAGATTTTTGCTGGATCTTTCTCCAAATAACGATGTTGAGGCCGCAAATAGTCACAATTAGTAACAAGCCGTATAAAGTAGCGAAAGCGTAAAAAGCTCCTAGACTCAAGCGGAAAAGCACTATATAAGCCGTAGAAAATAAGGTAGCCAATGTCCAAGCCATCAAAATAACAAGCTTGTATGCTCGCCTGGAGAGTGTTCGGTGCTTCAGCGGCCAAAAAATGGCGTAAAATCTTTCAGCAGATATCAAAGCAGCGGTAGTGAACGAGGCCATCGAGGAAACCGTAAAAATAATTTTAAGAAATGTTGGAAATGCTGAAAAATATAACCTACTGCGAGTCGCCGTTATTAAATAAACAAATAAAGGGAGACTTGCACCTCCCAACACCAGATCAGCAAACGCCATATTTATAACAAGATATAACCTTTTCTTATTTCGCAGCTTCCTGTTAAATGTGAAGAGAACAATTGTAAGCAAGTTTCCCAGGACAATAACTACAGCTTCTGACGCAAGAGCACAGCTCCAAACGATGACTTGTGCCTCAGAAAGCAATTCGTCCATAACCATGGCTGAAAAGGAATTATTGAGTGACGAAGTTAAAGCTGATATATTCTTCGTTATTGTTCCTGCCATTGCTTTAATTTCTAGAAACGTTACTTTGAAGGTGTACGAGAAACAGCAGAGACGTTTATCTACAACTGCCGGGCCACAAAACTAAGCATTGTTCAGTTAGTCTTATAAATGTAATTGGGTTTGTTTTTCAGTCGAAACTAAAATTCATTATTGTTGACTGAGATTACACAACTGATTGATACTTTTTACCATCTGTTTGCCATATAAGTAATGTCACCACCCGGGGGGATTCTTCCAAATTGGGGCTAGATAGGTATGTGCCGCCCGATATGGTCTCCATCCTTAAATAGGGTATCATTTTTGCCCTTGTTGGCGTTGTGTTCCCTTGTGTGATCCTTAGATAAGGTAACGTTATTGTATCAGCTGAAATTCACGTGCAGAAATTACATTTATAGACCAAATAAAACAAAGTCCCAAAGATGAGAAAATTGGTAAAAAAATGCTAACCCTGTCTATGGTCAAAAACAGAGCTAAGTTGCACCACGAGAAGCCGTGCAAAGAGAAATGCAAAGAGAACAATTTTCGAGCAAAATCCCCATGAAAATAACAACGGCTTGCAACAAAAAAGCAAAAACCCAAGTGATGATTTGCGCCTTTGGAAATATTTCCGCCACAGATGAAAATGACTTTGTGCTAGCTCAGTGATACATTCGCCATTGAATAGCTAAGTTTTCTGCAAACGTCTCCCATCCTTCATCCCTCCATGCTGTGTGAAAAACGGTGTAGTTTGACGACGTGGCTGAACACAGTTTAGTACGTTTCGGATCGTTACCATTCATTGGGGGTGAATGTTATTTAAGACTCGTTGCAAGTGTAAAGCCCAGATTTGGCTAAGACAAAAGACATGACATATAAAAAGTAAGAAATCGATCTTTGCTATGCGGCAAATCGATGATTGAAACAAGCCTTAAAGTTTGGATTTATTAGGTTTGCGCAAAAATGATCCAGCCTTTAGATTTCCTTATGTGTTTCCACAAAGCTTACAATTACTAAGTAAAAAACCCTCATTTTTTTTTGAAAAAAAACTTAACAGTTTTTGAAATTTCTAGGAAAATAGCTTTCATGAGAAACTTAATTTTGTGGTGAAACGCCTTTGTTCAAAACTTATTTTGAGGCCTTGTCGACTGAAGTGCGATATAAACAGAATTTCTGCCAAATTTCGTCAAATTTTAATGAGTAGATTTTAAGATATTGTCATTTGTTTAATTACATTGCTTATGAAAGACAACACTGAACAAGCGTTCTCGCATTACTTCCTAAGTACGCATGCTCAAAACTTCTCCAATATGAACGTTAACGACGCCAATATCCAGCAATCCAGACACTACAACAACAGGGTCAAGACCGACCAAGCTAGGTGAATAAAAGATTTACTATATGGCCATAAAGATAACTATTTCTTGCGGCACTAAGGCGGGAAATCTTGCCCGCTCGGGTAGCCAATCAGAACATTCTTGGGTTGCAACACTGCAGTGGTTTTTAGTTTGATTCTTTGATAGCTAAGAAGACTCAAAGATGAAAGTGCTCCATAATGTCATGGATTTGTGGAAATGTATTTGTTTAAAAACCAAGCAAAGGGTTCTTCGTTTTGCGGGAGAGGACGCTTGAATTTCCAGGCTTTTGCGTGACGCGGCATTTAGCTGGCGGCCGGGAAAGCTCTTATGTGGGTCAAAAACATTAGCGATTTTCGGAGATTTTGCAATCTAAACATCCCTTGTCTCAGAATAAATATTACTGTAATCTTTATGAGTTCCTCAAGCGAAGAATTCACGCATTAGTAGGAAATTTCGAAAACAGATGTTTCTGTTGGTATCCGGCGGCTATATTGGTGTTCCTGAAAGGGACACCAACATGGCGTTTCCATACAAAGCTTTATAAATTTAGGTAAACCGTTTTTCCCAATATCTCGCATTTGAAATATTTCACAGACCTGATTCTTGGCAAGGGTTTTGTATATTTATCTTCTTTTATTTCCCAGATTCTAGTCCTTCTGTATTGAATGGTTTGCATTTATATTTTTTATTGCGTGACAGTGCAAGCCGAGAGTAGGATTGGCTTCATTTCCCGCTCGCGGATTCAGCCATGTATTGTTAATACTGTGTTATCCGCTGGTGCCACCAGCTCGGGATAGGTCAGCTGACCGCTATCCACCTTTTTTGAACAGCTTATTATTTATTAAATTTCATGTTATCCTATACAAAGTCAGCTAGCTAAATACCCAAATGCCATACATAAGTCAGTTTAAATCGAAGAAAATAAAAATTGCCGTGGCTGAACACAGTTTGATAGGTGCTGACTGTGGTAACCATTCATTAGGCTGGTATAGTAGGTTCGTTGCAGTTATCAAGTTCATTTAAATTTGTCACGCGTAAAATATACTTATGAGACTACATTTATTAGGTTTCTTATGGCAACAAAGGTGATTGAAAGCAAACATTACATTTTCAATTTCAGAATTAGGTTTGCGTAAAATCCAGTCATTAGATTTCCTTATGAATTTGCATGCAGCTTGCAATCAGTACGTCTTATCTATTTATTTAAAGACAAACAACTTAACCAAATGTAATAATCAGTTTTTAAAATTTTTAAGTGAATAGCATTCATGTACTTGATTGTGTCGACTCAGATTCAGCCTAGTTCCCAGGCGTTCTCTTTTGGCCCCTTGTCTTCGCGAAGTCTTGGAATTCGGTGACGTCACAGCTCACTGTAGATTCCACCTTTGACCGAGCCGAGAGTGCATGGAGACCAGGCTGTCTCAGATTCCTTTTTCCAACTTTTAATTTGATGCTTTCATTGACTAAATGAGATTTGAACAAGATTTCTGCCACATTTTGTCAAATTTGAATGACTACTTTAAGATATTTTCTTTTGTTTACATTGCCTATGAAAATCCACAAAGTTGTCCCCTAAGAACGCATGCTCAACACTCGTACAAAAAGTGGAGGGAGGGGAGGGCAGGGCTCACCTGGCCCCGCCCCGTGCACGGTTAAGTCTCAGTTTCTCGAACTTCCACCACTTTAGTCACAATTTTGTATCTTCCATAACTTCCCGTTTGAAAGAGAGCTTTAAATTATTGTGATCGGCTGCCATATTATTTCTTCCTGTATTACTATTTTCCTGACTTCTAAAACAGAGCAAATTTAAACCTTGCCTAAACTCAGGAATTCTTAATGCGTACATCATTGGATTAATAAAAGATCTGGAAAAAAATATAAAATAAGTGAAAACGAGAGTGTTTGAAGACATGTTTTGACCGAAAATTCTAAACAAATTAACAATAATTGCAGGGATCATAGTACTCAGAGTAACAACAGATACTAACGACAAAGCTTTAGTTAAACGCTGGATTTGCATGTCTCTGTTTTGGTGACAGGGAACAGATTTTTGCTGAATCTTTCTCCAAATGATGATGCTGAGGCCGCAGATAGTCACAATTAGAAATAAGCTGTATAAAGTAGCGAAAGCGAAAAAACCTCGCAGACTCAAGCGGAAAAGCAATATATAAGCCGTAGAAAATAAGATAGGCAATGTCCAAGCCATCAAAATAACAAGCTTGTATGCTCGCGTCGAAAGTGTTCGGTGCTTCAGCGGCCAAAAAATGGCGTAAAATCTTTCAGCAGATATTAAAGCAGCGGTAGTGAACGAGGCCACCGAGGAAACCATAAAAATGATTTTAAGAAAACTTGGAAATTCTGAAAAATATAACCTACTGCGAGTCACCATGAAATAAACAAATAAAGGGAGACTTGCACCTCCCAACACCAGATCAGCAAACGCCATATTTATAACAAAATATAAACTTTTCTTAGCTCGCTGCTTCTTGTTAAATGTGAAGAGGACAATTGTGAGCATGTTTCCCAGGACAGTAACGACAGCCTCCGACGCAAGGGCACAACTCCAAGCGATGACTTGTGCCTCAGAAAGCATTTCGTTGATAACCATGGATGAAAAGGAATTATTGAGCGGCGAAGTCGAAGCTGACAAATTCTTCATTATTCTTCCTGTCTTTGCTAGTAATTTCTTGAAACGTGACTTTGAAGATGTACGAGAAACAGAGGCGTATGTTAACAACCGCCAGGGCACAAAACCAAGGGTTGTTAAGTCTTATAATTGCAATTGCGTTGGTCTTTCAGTCGAAACTAAAATTCATTATTGTTGACTGAGATTACACCATATTGATACTTTTTACCATCTGTGTGCTAAGTAGTGTCACCACCCGGGGGGATTCTTCCAAATTGGGGCTAGATAGGTATGTGCCGCCTGATAGGGGATTGTTTTTAGGGTCTCCATCCTTAAATAGGGTATCTTTTTTGCCCTTGTCGGCGTTGTGTTCCCGGTGTGATCTTTACTAGAAAGGCTAATGTTATTGTATCAGCTAAAATTTAAGTGCGTAAATTACACGAGAAACAAATCATATGTTAAAACGGAACTTTACTTCTGAGTGTTAGGAAAACGATTTAAGGAAGATTTGTGCTTTTCCATTAAATTATTAGTTTGTATTTCCCCTTGAATTGGGTCTCATTTTTCAAGCTTTGGCCTTTAAAAGGAGAACAGTTTCCTTTGTCTCATTCCTAAATCGGGTCAGTGTTTAAGATCCTGGAGGGTACACTGTGTACAAGAAGCGGCCTGGAAAGAAAAGCTTTAGTTCGTGTTCCGTAACAAGGGTTTTGAAAAATGGGATACATGCGGAAAACCACCTGTGAAATGAAAAGGTGGAAACCTGTAGGAAGGAAGTTGTTGATCGGTTGGGTCTTTTTTCTTGAATTTTTCTTGCTTTTTTGTACTTTTTATTACTGTAGATTACTCTTTATTGCCAAGCTGTTCACGTTGTAAAAGCGTGCATTAAACTTTCAAGTGTAGGTAGGAGGAGAAAGGGAGGAAGTAGAGGAGAAATTATGATTAGGATAATGAAGGAGAGCTGATCGTTTTTACCCTCTGAAGACATGAAAAAAATTTTCTTAGGGCCGGTACAACCATTAAAAGTCTTGGAAAAAAACTGCGGTATTAATCTTTTTACCGGATCCGCTTCAAACGAACTCCCCTTATGGGTAAATCTCGAGGGGGGTGGGGGGAGGGGCGTGAAGGCAAGTCTGGGTAGAGTTGTGCTGCCGAGGCCTTCAATTTAAACTATCATCATGGAATTTAATTGTTGGGACCGCACACGTAGACCGCTCATCGCCAACCTTCACACTCTTTCCAAGCGACACCATGTTAAAGGCGCTAAACTGTGAAATTGACTGGAGCCGGTTAGAGCTGGTTAGCCAGATATCCACAACTTGATCAGTGGGACATACCCGTCTAGGCCAAAATAAGCCCTGTAAATGAGGATAGAATGGACAGGTAAAAGGCCCCTTCCTTCTTCCTTCCCACTTAAGTCCCTACGCCCTTCCCCTTCCCCTCCTGGGCACTTCAACACTTGGGTCCTCCCCTCTTGGTACTTTTGTGAGTTGCAATGTGATCACGTCATTGTAATTGACAGATGACTGCAGAAACGGTTTTCCCGCGAATAGCTAAAATATCCATGGTTCGATAATGTTTTTAATATTGACTCATATTTTTTTACAGGGGAAAAGGATAAAAAAAAGTTAATAAAACATGTTTATCCACTATACAGGAAGAAAAAAATTGAAAAATCAAAAAATGACATCGATTTCCAATTTTTGTATTTAAATTGAAAGTTAAATGGACGAATGACCCACGGACCAAGTTTCCCGCCATAATAACAACTGCTTCCGACGCAAGAAAACAACTACAAGCGATGACCCGTGCTTTAGAAAGGATTTCGGTCATAGTTGATAGAGAATCACTGAGTGAGGCAGCTGAAGCTGACATATTGGTCGACGTTGCTTGAAAGGCGAGCGAGAAACAAAAACGTTTAACAACCGGGCTCCCTAATGTCAAATGCTATTGTAGAGGCAGTTGAGTTGGTTTTTCACTCAAAGTTAAAGCTGGAGCTGATTATGTATGTGACCTATGCCTTAGAAAAGATTTTGGTTATGGGGAATTATTGGGTGAGGAACTAAGGTGTAGCTAAGATATTTGCCATTGTTTGTTATTTCTACAAACGTTACATCAAAGAGGAGCGAGAAACAAGGACGTGTAAATAACCTGGACCTAATGCCAAATCTTGGGGTAAAGACAACCGCGCTGGTTTTTTTTATTTGAAGCTAAAATCCTTTATCCTTAACTGTCAGCCTGTCGGTCTAAAATGATATCTCTTTTCCACATAATAAAAATGGGCCCGTTTGTGTACACAGTCTCTCTGTTTCGGTAGTAATGTCACGTACAAAGCACAATTTTTAGCAACTAATTATATGAATTGACCACCTGTTCTCTACAAAATATCATGCTAACGAGCACCACAATTTTTTTTATTATCATAAGAAATATCTTTTTATACAACCACAAAATAAAAGTGTAAAATATTTTAGTTAAGACTGAAGGAAACGGTAACTCGATAGAACTTAGTCAAGAGAACCAGGGGTGGCCGTGGTCGCCACAAAATTTCGGTTTTGAAAGAAATTGTCGTCTAAAACTGGGATTAATTTAATTGCAGCTAAGCTTCAAATCAAACGAAGTGGCATGAAATTAAAGGGAGAATACTCGTTCCTTCCCACAAGAGGTAAGGAAGAATTAGAACCATGAGGAAATCAGTAACTATTCTTTGAAAGCACTGGGAAAAGCAGCAATGATCTGGAACAAATATTTATTTAGTATACTTTATTAGGATCTGTAAGAAATTTATTAGCCAAAAGCAACAGTCCTTTTTTTTTGCTTGTCATTATTTATACTTTTAAGTTTATCTTGATTGCTTATACGTGACTGATTATATTTGACGGACACCAGCACGAGCTTTCAAATAACTAAAACTTATTTGCTCAAATTGGTTTTGTTTTCTTTCTCCAGAGAGGCTTTCAATGCCAGTAGGTCTTCTGGCAGGATATTACATGCCAGTAAGTAACTGCTTAGAATTGAAAGTTCCAGGGGTGTAGCTTAAAACTTTCCAGGGGTGCGTTTAGTTTTTTCAAATCAAACCTACGGTGACCTCATTTTCACGCGAGTGACGTGATTGAATTTCAGTTTTTTATTTTTATTTTTCGGGCAGCAGTTAGGGCCTTAATTCGCGAGTTACGAAATTGGGGACAAACACTTCATTTTGTTTTGAAAATTATCTAAAAGAAGTAAAGATGAGTGAAGGTGCGAGTGCCCCGCTTTTCCTTATTGATAATTTCTGCGTATCATTCCATTATCTGAGTCTTGAATCTGTTCTCGGGATTTCCCCACAAAACCCGTAACATTTGCAGCCGTGTTGATACTACTTTATACAATACAACACGTACGTGACCCTTGCACAGAGCTTTTAATGCCTGCGCTTCAACTAAAATTGCAAGTGGTTTTTGAAGTGATCACTTAGCTCATAAAGTGAAACGACTTTTTTTATGTAAAAAGACTAGTAAGCAGTTTCTCAGGGTAAAACTTCCACTGTTGGTCACAATTTTGTGTCCTTACCTCCATGTACAATTTTCTGTTCGAAAGTGAGTTGGGCATGATTGTGGTCGGCTGCGGCCATATTAAATCTTTCCATATTTCCTTCTCTGTCCATCAATGCCCGTCTTCTAAAACAGCATACATTAGGCAAAGCTTGTTTAAACTCAGGAACTCTTATTGCGTACACCACTGGATTGATAAAAGAGCTGGAAAGATACATAAAATAAGCTAGCAGCAAAATGTGGTCATGTATGTTGTATCCGAAGGAGCCTATTAAATTGCAAAGAGATATAGGGATCCACGAAATCAGAGTAAAAACAGATACATATAACAATGCTTTTGTTAAGCGTTGCTGTTGAAAGGCTCTATTTTGTTGATGAGAAGGAGTTTTCTGCTTAAACTTTNCTGTCCATCAATGCCCGTCTTCTAAAACAGCATACATTAGGCAAAGCTTGTTTAAACTCAGGAACTCTTATTGCGTACACCACTGGATTGATAAAAGAGCTGGAAAGATACATAAAATAAGCTAGCAGCAAAATGTGGTCATGTATGTTGTATCCGAAGGAGCCTATTAAATTGCAAAGAGATATAGGGATCCACGAAATCAGAGTAAAAACAGATACATATAACAATGCTTTTGTTAAGCGTTGCTGTTGAAAGGCTCTATTTTGTTGATGAGAAGGAGTTTTCTGCTTAAACTTTCTCCAGATACCGATGTTGAGGCCGCAGATAGTGAAGACTAGAAACAAGACGTATGAACACACGAAACTGTATAACCTCATTGGGCTCCAGAAAAGTAGGACATAAACCGTGGAAAACAGGATAGCCAACGTCCACACCATCAAAATAACAAGCCTGTATGCTCGCGTAGAAAGTGTTCGGTGCTTTAATGGCCAATAAATGGCGTAAAATCTCTCAGCAGATATCAAAGCAGCGGTAATAGACGAGGCCAGAGAGAAAAACGCGCAGATGATTTTGAGGAAAAAAGATCTTTCATATGATGACTGGTTTTCGGGATTCACCAGGAAAAAAATAAAAGAAGGGATATAGATACCTCCCAACATCAGATCAGCAAACGCCATATTCATAACAAGGTATAAACTTTTCTTTTTTCGAAGCTTCTTGTTAAATGCAAAGAGTGCAAGTGCGAGCAAATTCCCCATGACGATAGCCACAGCTTGCGCCGAAAAAGCAAAACTCCAAGCGATGATTTGTGCATTCGAAAAGATTTTCGCCCTTGATGAAAATGAAGAAGAAGAAGAGGTGCTAGCTGATACATTCGTCATTGCAAAGTTTACTGCAAACAGTCAGCTATCTTCAATAATATGTGAAGAAACAGGGCTCTGTAACGACCTTATTAAGTCAGCCCTAGGTGTTGCTGTCAATGCAATTGCTTGGTTTTTTTATTTGAAGCTAAAATCCATTATTGTTGACTGAATAGGCTTATTGATTGCATGAATAGCCTGAATGTCCGTTTTCTACATATTGAAAGATTTAACCTCCCTGATGCACGGTCCATTTGCTTAGTGGTGTCATCCGCAAAGCAGTTTTCGAAAACCAAACTAATAAGTCGCCACCTGTTCCATCTTGAGGGCAATGAAAGGCCAAACTGATTTTTCAACGCTGAGATTTAAAAGAACTGCAACTCCCTCCATGAATAGCGTCGTCGCGACAATTTTGATTCAAAGAAATTATCATCGAGGAAGGGGCTATAATTCCAGCCAAACCTTAATTAAGGAAACTCATACAGTTTAAACCGAAAAGGAAGTAGCGGTCCACTTGCACATGTTAAGAAGGAATCCATCAGGAAATTGAGTAATTTTAACTTTTAACAAAATCTTTGTACCAAAATAATTTTACAGCATCTTGCATTCTTTTTCACATTTTTGAAGGGTTATAGATGTAATTAGCTATCTGTAATAACACCAAACAAAATTTCTTATGGGAGCCCGAGAAAATAAATGTCAAATTTCTCGAAATGACATCTTACACATGAAGTTTTCAGAATTCTTTCTGTGTTTTCACATTTCAAGTGAAATGTGACATTTATTTTCTAAGGCTCCCGTGAAGAATTGTCCTTGGTGTTATGACAGAAAACTAATTATATCTTTTCCTCTTGAAAAGTGTAAAAAAGATTGAAGTATTATTTAAATTATTCTGGTGCAAGGTTTTTGTCAATTGAAAATTTAAATTACACAATTTCCTAATAGATTCCTTTTTAAAAGTGTGAATGGGGTTAACTAGGCCTAGATATAAATATCACGAAAAATCTCCTAAATATGTTTCCGGAAATTCCTGATTTTTTTCCGATTAAATATCTCGAAATGTTTTTCTAAATATTTCTAAAATATCTGGCTTCATTTTATAAACGTTACAGTAAAAACACAAAAAAATATCCTTTCATCTAAAATGGCAACACGAATTTCAGCAAATTTCAGGAAACCATATTCTTATACGGCATACAACAAAACTCTAAACAATTCCACATAAAGTCAGCCTTATTTGCAGTACCCCTCAGCCTGCAAGAAGACTAGGGCACTCTACTTTAATACAGGCAGAGTTCGTGAAAGACCATTAGGTCCTGGAGGTCTAAGGCGGTCTAAAAGGGACACTACTGCTGTTTGGTTTGTGCGTGGCTCAGAGGACGTTATCAGCCATTTTGTTGCACATCAGCCACATTGCATAATTATTATTATCATGGGGAATACTGCTGAATCTGATTACAACAGGCCCATGTGTCGAGATTTGTTTGAATTTCTGTCACTGAAATGCCCAAGCCCTAATTAGCATTGAAGTAGCTTCCAAGAAAAAACATGATTTCAGTACTTTTTTCGTAACAAGATTCTGAATATCAAAATTTTTTCCTAAATATCATGAGATTTTCTAAATATCTCAAAATCTTCTAAATATCTTTAGAAATATCCGGATATTTGTATCAAGGCCTAGGGTTAACCGACTAGCGACAAAGGGCGAAATTTATTACTGACTACCGCCAAAAAGGGAAAAAAAATTACCGACTACCGAAAGGAAAAAAAAAACCGACTACCGACATGGACCGACATTAAGTTTTTTCAGAAAGAAGAGCATATCTATCTTTCCAGGAAGTAACCAAAGATACCACCGACCCTGTAAATTTTATTGAAAAGACAAAGGTGAAAAACCGAACATCTCAAGTCTTCTTTTGATGGATGTCACACGTTTTTTTTACAACAATACGTCATATACCACATATCGAGGCACTGAAATAGTTTGCAGAGCGTAAGAACATTTCTACAAAGCAACCCACCTATTCCTACACATTCCCTGCGAGAACTGTACTTTGATTAACCCGCAAAGAAAATTCTTCCAGTTCAATGGAAAGCTCTACCTACAAACTCACGGTACCGCGATGGGCACTAACTAAGATAGCAGTTTCCTTTGCCAAAATGGGATACACAACCGCAGACTCGTACCCAGTCGCTATTTATGTGTTTTTGGGGTGAGAGAAGATTGGGGGTTAGGTTGAGGCGCGTGCAGGTTGTCATGGGTGTCGTCCCTTCCCAGGACACCCCGCACGCGCCTCATGCAACCTAACCCCCAATCTTCTCTCACCCCCAAAACACATAAATAGCGACTGGGTACGAATCTGAAACAACCGTTCATTTCTTGAATCTTCAAATAAGGGCGTAATGAGCGTTGGAAACATTTTGAATGAACAATAATGAGTCATCATGGCTTGATGACGTCAACAAGTTACAACATGAAATGGGGCCGTCCTCTTATCAAAAGTTCAAAATGGTCGGATACCCATTGCGAGATAAAGTAGACTATGCTGATCGGGGATTTAGGCCTTTCCGGAAAATGTCAGCACTGAAAAACTTTACCATTTTTAGTTTCCATGCTTTACTTATATGCAAATTTTCCTACATTATGTCATAGTCTATTGTTTCTTTAATTAGTTAATTGTTCTTCATTTAAATTTCTGTTGTTATCCATCGGTTAATTATTTCTCAAGATGTACATGTTGGAACAAACGAAACGTCAAGTTAAAGTTTTATTTCTTTCCAGAAATGCCTTTTTATCTTGTTACTTTTTTATGAAAGACAACATAACAAGCGTTCTCGCATTGCTCCCTAAGTACGCATGCTCAACACTTCTTCAACATGAACCACGCCAATAGCCCTTTGTCACGTGGCGGCCATTTTGTCTCAAGAGATTTAAAAAGGTTTATTTATGCCCGGCTAGCCTCAGAGAAAGAACGAGGCTAGCCGGGCATAAACAAAGCTTTTTAAATCTCTTGAGACAAAATGGCCGCCACGTGATAAAGGTCTAAGCAATCTCAAGACTGAACAAGCTAAGTGAATAAACGATTTACTATTTAGCCATAAAGAGAACTTTTTCTTGCGTCATTAAGGTAGGAAAACTTACTAACTAAAGGTAGCCAATCAGAACAAAGGATTCTCTTTATCTTGCCCGCTTGCGAATTCAGCCATGTACTGGTNCTGTTGTTATCCATCGGTTAATTATTTCTCAAGATGTACATGTTGGAACAAACGAAACGTCAAGTTAAAGTTTTATTTCTTTCCAGAAATGCCTTTTTATCTTGTTACTTTTTTATGAAAGACAACATAACAAGCGTTCTCGCATTGCTCCCTAAGTACGCATGCTCAACACTTCTTCAACATGAACCACGCCAATAGCCCTTTGTCACGTGGCGGCCATTTTGTCTCAAGAGATTTAAAAAGGTTTATTTATGCCCGGCTAGCCTCAGAGAAAGAACGAGGCTAGCCGGGCATAAACAAAGCTTTTTAAATCTCTTGAGACAAAATGGCCGCCACGTGATAAAGGTCTAAGCAATCTCAAGACTGAACAAGCTAAGTGAATAAACGATTTACTATTTAGCCATAAAGAGAACTTTTTCTTGCGTCATTAAGGTAGGAAAACTTACTAACTAAAGGTAGCCAATCAGAACAAAGGATTCTCTTTATCTTGCCCGCTTGCGAATTCAGCCATGTACTGGTGTTTATGACACTGTTATCCGCTGGTGGATAGCTCAGATAGCGCTATCCACCTTATTTGAAAAGCTGGGGATAGATCAAATTTTATTAAATTTCACGTCATCTTCCAAAGAAAGCTAGCTAAATGCCCAGATGCTATACGTAAGTCAGTTCAAATCGAAGAAAAGAAAAATTAGCGTGGCTGAACACAGTTTGATAGCCGGGACGTGGGTAGTAACCACTCAATACAATCGGCTGTTTGTTCAATCGCACTTTGTAATAAACTTGAAATGGATCGTCGGAGGACAAGGAACAACAACAACAACAACAACAACAACAACAATAATAATAATAATAATAACAATATTAATAGAAATAATAATAACAATAATAACAACTTATTCATTCCAATTTCATGGAAAAATTATCTTCAGACACTTTTTACAGATGGCCTATGTCACATAATGTGGTTTTCAATAGGGCACTGCATAAAAACTAAAAACTACAGTACTAAAAATGACAAAATATTGAAATAAATGAACTAAAAAATGTCAGCGAATAAGCGAACTTATTGAGATTTAAAATGTTTAAGTAAAGAGATTTTAAAAGCATTATAAGACATCTCATGGTCTTCTGGAAGGGAATTCCATTATGTCAATGCACTATGTGAAAGGATCTGAGTAGACCCCAGTTTGTGTTTGATCTAATAGATCTAATAGTTTCCTCGGAGCGGGTGTTATGGCTATGATAGTCTGAGCCTCGAGTAACTCATACTGTTTCTTCACTGTCATTAATAAAATTATGCATATAAAAACACCGTTGCATTAATCTTCTGGTTGATGGATTCATCCAGTTAAGATCTATAGAAGTGCTTGAGTTGATGGAGAATGCGTCGCTCGATCCAAAACTAGCTTGGCTGCTTTATTCTGAAAAACTTGAACAGAATCCATTAAAACTTTGTTATTTTTGTAACCCCATACGATACTTGCATATTCAAGAATAGGAATGACTATTAATTGTTGACACATAGATCCTTTTTGCATAAACTAGGAGAAGTTGCTTGATTCGTTTTAAGACAACTAAAAGTCTCTTTGCTATTTTACTATGTAGTTGTTCAATGTGGTCATGATGGCAAGAAAGATGCTGGTTTATGATCACTACAAGATACTTGAATTTGGTAACGTTCTCCAATTGATCATTGTTGGATACAAGAGCTGTGTCATTAAATTGAATTAGTTTGTTACGTCCTCCAATGACCATAAACTTCGACGTGTGCCACTTCCCATTTTCAAAGATTGAAGAAACAGTCGACTTTTTAGTACCCGGGAGTACCTGTTTTATTNGCATAAAAACTAAAAACTACAGTACTAAAAATGACAAAATATTGAAATAAATGAACTAAAAAATGTCAGCGAATAAGCGAACTTATTGAGATTTAAAATGTTTAAGTAAAGAGATTTTAAAAGCATTATAAGACATCTCATGGTCTTCTGGAAGGGAATTCCATTATGTCAATGCACTATGTGAAAGGATCTGAGTAGACCCCAGTTTGTGTTTGATCTAATAGATCTAATAGTTTCCTCGGAGCGGGTGTTATGGCTATGATAGTCTGAGCCTCGAGTAACTCATACTGTTTCTTCACTGTCATTAATAAAATTATGCATATAAAAACACCGTTGCATTAATCTTCTGGTTGATGGATTCATCCAGTTAAGATCTATAGAAGTGCTTGAGTTGATGGAGAATGCGTCGCTCGATCCAAAACTAGCTTGGCTGCTTTATTCTGAAAAACTTGAACAGAATCCATTAAAACTTTGTTATTTTTGTAACCCCATACGATACTTGCATATTCAAGAATAGGAATGACTATTAATTGTTGACACATAGATCCTTTTTGCATAAACTAGGAGAAGTTGCTTGATTCGTTTTAAGACAACTAAAAGTCTCTTTGCTATTTTACTATGTAGTTGTTCAATGTGGTCATGATGGCAAGAAAGATGCTGGTTTATGATCACTACAAGATACTTGAATTTGGTAACGTTCTCCAGTTGATCATTGTTGGATACAAGAGCTGTGTCATTAAATTGAATTAGTTTGTTACGTCCTCCAATGACCATAAACTTCGACGTGTGCCACTTCCCATTTTCAAAGATTGAAGAAACAGTCGACTTTTTAGTACCGGGGAGTACCTGTTTTATTGCGCGCCACATTTCACAGGAATCACCTCTGAAGAAAATTTTCAAAAAAAGACCAAAGGAATTTCAAAAGCACCTTAGAGAGAGAGAGGATATCCACAAAATTTATTAAATCTAACTCTCTCTCTCTCTCTCTCTGAAATACACTTTGAAAACAAGAAAAAGGCACTTCAACAAGAATCTTCAAGAGCGAAAAACATTTTGCCCTTTGTCACGGAAAACCAACAATCAGTTCCTAGTCTTAAAAGCATTTTCATGAAACACTGGCAACTGCTAGAGAACCAACTTCTTCTAAAACATATCTACAAAGAACCTCCAATTATATCGCACAAACGAGGAAAGTCTCTAAAGGATATACTCGTTCTGTAAAAGCTAAACTCTGAGAATTAAAAGCCATAAAAAGGTTGGTGGAAGTCGTGATGTCAGGCTTGTCAACCCTTTGTAATATTTCTCGTTCCCCGTGCTGCTGGTGAAACTTTCAAAATATCAACTTGCTTCTACAATCACCTTCCACCTGAAGAACACCTGACTTTTACGGACAAGCCGATAATACGGATGGCAGCTAAATTCCAATACAAAGTCCTATTATTACGAACTCTCACTGTTAGAAACACTATCTCATTGCGACATGGTCTCGAGGTCGTCCTCACAGGAAGAGTACGTTGTACTTCTCCACAAAGATTTTGAAGACGGAAGGCCACAGTTGATGTGAGCATGCTACTTTAAAAGCACAATCGATAAGGGCCTGCTGAAAACCGTTCAGCGAATTATTATTATTATCATCATCATCATCATCATCATTATTATTGTTGTTGTTGTTGTTGTTGTTCTTGATGATGATACTTATTACTGAGCTCACTTGTCCTCCGACCATCTATTTCAAGTTTATTACAAAGTGCGACAGTTTATTTCTATTACAAAGTGCGACGGTCTGTTATTACAAAGTGCGACAGCTCTAGATCTTTTATTACAAAGTGCGACAAGTGTTATTACAAAGTGCGAGAATCTTATTACAAAGTGCTACGATTATTACAAAGTGCAATAGAACACCATTTTTAAGGCTCGTTGCAGTTATGAAGTTCAAATTTAGCACGCAGAAAATATATTTATGAGACTTTACATTTAATAGGTTTCGTATGCCAACATAGATGATTGAAAGCAAACATTACATTTTCAATTTCAGTATTATGTTTACGTAAAATCCAGTCATTAAATTTTCTCAGTTATGAATTTACACCCAGCTTGCAACAATCAGTTTTTAACTTTTTTAAATGAATCAGTAGCTTTCATGTACTTGATTGTCTCTCAGATTCAGCCCAGGCGTTCTCTCTTTGCCTGTTGTCCGCGCGAAGTCTGGGAATTCGGTGACGTCACAGCTCATGATAGAGTCCAGCTTTGACCGAGTCGAGAACACATGGAGACCAGGCTGTTTCTGACTTCTTTTTCCAACTTTTAATTTGATCCTTCTTTGGCTTAATGATATTTCAACAAGATTTCTGCCAAATTTCGTCAAATTTGAATGACTATTTTAAGATATTGTCGTTTGTTTACATTGCCTAAAGAAATCAAAAAAAATGTCCCCAAAGAACGCATGCGCAATACTCGTACAAAAAGCGGAGGGAGGGGAGGGCAGGGCTCACCTGGCCCCGCCCCGTGCAGTTTTAAGTCTCAGTTTCTCGAACTTCCACCGCTAGTCACAATTTTGTATCTTCCATAACTTCCTGTTTGAAAGTGAGCTTTAAATTATTGTGATCGGCTGCCATATTATTTCTTCCTGCATTAATATTTCCCTGACTTCTAAAACAGAACAAATTTAAACCTTGCCTAAACTCAGGAATTCTAAATGCGTACACCATTGGATTGATAAAAGAACTGGAAGAATATATAAAATAAGTGAAAAGGAGAATGTTTAAAGATGTGTTTTGACCGAAAAATCTTAACAAATAAAAAATTATTGCGGGGACCCAAGAAATCAAGGTACCAACAGATACTAATGACAGGGCTTTCGTCAAACGCTGGATTTGCATGTGTCTGTTTTGGTAACAAGGAACAGATTTTTGCTGAATCTTTCTCCAAATGACGATGTTGAGGCCGCAAATAGTCACAATTAGTAACAAGCCGTATAAAGTAGAGAAAGCGAAAACAGCTCGCAGACTCAAGCGGAAAAGCAATATATAAACCGTAGAAAATAGGATAGCCAATGTCCAAGCCATCAAAATAACAAGCTTGTATTCTCGCATGGAAAGTGTTCGGTGCTTCAGCGGCCAGAAAACGGCGTAAAATCTTTCAGCAGATATCAAAGCAGCGGTAGTAAACGAGGCCATCGAGAAAACCGTTAAAATGATTTGAAGAAAAGTTGGAAATTCTGTAAAATACAACCTACTGCGAGTCGCCGTTACTAAATAAACAAATAAAGGGAGACTTGCACCTCCCCATACCAGATCAGCAAACGCCATATTCATAACAAGATATAAGCTTTTCTTATTTCGCAGCTTCTTCCTAAAGGTGAAGAGAACAATTGTGAGCAAGTTGCCCAGAAAAATACTGACAGCTTCTAACGCAAGAGCACAGCTCCAAGCGATGACTTGTGCCTCAGAAAGCATTTCGTCCACGGCTGAAAAGGAATTATTGAGTGACGAAGTTGAAGCTGACATATTCTTCGTTATTGTTCCTGCCATTGCCTTAATTTCTAGAAATGTTACTTTGAAGGTGTACGAGAAACAGCGGAGACGTTTATTTAAAACTGCTGGGCCACAAAACCAACCGTTGTTATAAGTCTTATAAATGCAATTGCGTTGGTTTTTCAGTCGAAACTAAAATTCTCTATTATTGACTGAGATTACACTATATTGATACTATTTACCATCTGTTTGCTAATAAATGTCACCACCCAGGGGGAACTCTTCTAAATTGGGGCTAGATAGGTATGTGCCGCCTGATAGGGGACTGTTTTTAGGGTCTCCACGCATCCTTAAATAGGGTATCTTTTTTGCCGTTGTTGGCGTTGTGTTCCCGGTATGATCCTTACTAGAAAGGCTGATGTTATTGTATCACCTAAAATTTACGTGCGTAAATTACACGAGAAACAAATCTGTTAAAACGGAACTTTCCTTATGAGTGTTTGGAAAACGATTTAAGGAAGATTTGTGCTTTGCCATTAAATTTTTAGTTTGTATTTCCCCTTGAGCTGGGTCTCATTTTTCAAGCTTTGGCCTTAAAAAGGGGAACAGTTTCCTTTGTCTTATTTCTAAATAAGGTCAGTGTTTAAGATCCTGGACGGCACACTGCTATTCCCCCCTCCCGCCCCCTCCTTTGGGTGTCACCGGCGAAGCGCAACACTCGGAGACCCGTTAGTTCACCACCTGCTCGGCCCTACAGAACGCTAACGATTACACTATACAACATCTTTTATAGAACTTTGTAGTGAAAAGGCCTGAATCCCGATAACATTACAGACTAAATAAGACAAAGAGCCAAAAATAAGAGAATTGAAAAAAAAATGATAGCTCTGTTTATGGTCAACTATTGATTTCCTCAGGAAATGTACCTATATTGAGTTGCAAACTAAGGACCTCGAAGGAAAATGCTATTAGTATATTTAAGATCTGTAAGCGGTTTAATCAGCCACAAGTAAGTATAAACTAATACCAGCCATGTTTGTTTCGGTTTGTGCCTTGTTTTTACAATAGTTTTATTTTGGCTGTTTGAATCTGCAACAGCCTCACGCTAGTGCACTGCTGTGGCCTGTTGAAAGTTCTAATACGTTGAACGAAACAGCTTCCTATGCCTGCTACCTTGTTCTGTTGAATTCTATTGTGTGTTACGTTATGATTATTGAATTTTCTTGCCAAGTAAGCTTATCTTGATTGTTTACACTCTTTATTGCTAAAACTGATTTCAAGTATTTGACGGACACCAGTACGAGCGTTCAAATAAGTTGTACTAAAACTAATTTCCCCAACTTTGTTTTGCTTCCTTTCTCCAAACAGGCTTTCAATGCCAGTAGGTCTACTGGCAGGATATTGCCAGTAACTAACTGCTTAGAATTGAAATTGCCAGGGGTGAAGCTAAACACTTTCCAGGGGTACGTTTAGTTGGTTTTCAAATCAACCCTACCTCATTTTCACACGACTGATTTGATTTAATTTCTTATTCAGTTTCGGGCAGCAGTCAGAGCCTTAATTTGCGCGTGGCGAAATTGGGGAGACACACTTCATTTTGCTTTGAAAATTATCTAAAAGAAGTTAACATAAGTAAAGGTGTTAGTGCCCTGCTTTTCTTTATTGGTAGCCTCGCTTATCATTCTATTATCTGAGTCTTGAATCTGTTCTCGGGATTTCCACACAAAACCTAACATTTGCAGCTGTGTTGATACTACTTTATACAATACAACGTGTACGTGACTCTTGCACAGAGCTTTTGGTGCTTGTGCTTCAACGGAAATCGCAAGCGGTTTGAAATGGTCACTTAGCTCATAGAGTAAACAGTTTCTGAGGGTAAAACTTCAACTGTTGGTCACAATTTTGAGTCTTGACCTCCATGTACAATTTTCTGTTCGAAAGTGAGTTGGGCATGACTTTGGTCGGCTGCGGCCATATGAAATCTTTCAATGCCCGTCTTCTAAAACAGCATACATTAGGCAAAGCTTGTTTAAACTCAGGAATTCTTATTGGGTACAACCACTGGATTGATAAACGAGCTGGAAAGATACATAAACAAAGTTAGCAGCAAAATGTGGACATGTATTTTGTATGCAAAGGAGCCTATTATTAAACTGTAAATAGATATTGGGATCCACGAAATCAAAGTAAAAACAGATACATATGACAATGCTTTTGTTAGGCGCTGCTGTTGAAAGGCTCTGTTTTTTTGATGAGAAGGAGTTTTCTGCTTAAACTTTCTCCAAATACCGATGTTGAGGACGCAGATAGTCAGGGCTAGAAATAAGACGTATAAACATAGGAAACTATATAACGCCATTGGGCTCCAGAAAAGTAGGACATAAACCGTGGAAAATAGGATAGCCATCGTCCACACAAGCAAAATAACAAGCCTGTATGCTCGCGTAGAAAGTGTTCGGTGCTTTAATGGCCAATAAATGGCATAAAATCTCTCAGCAGATATCAAAGCAGCGGTAATATATAGACGAAGCCAGTGAGAAAAACGCGAGGATGATTTTGAGGGAAAAAGATCTTTCATATGATGCCTGGTTTTCAGGAGTCACCAGGAAAAAAATAAAAGAAGGGAGATAGATAACTCCCAACATCAGATCAGCAAACGCCATATTCATAACAAGGTATAAACTTTTTTCGAAGCTTCTTGTTAAATGCAAAGAGTGCAATTGCGAGCATATTCCCCATGACGACAGCAACTGCAGCTTGCGCCGAAAAAGCAAAACTCCAAGCGATGATCTGAACATTCGAAAAGATTTTCGCCCTTGATGAAAATGAAGAAGAAGAGGTGCTAGCTGATACATTCGTCATTGCAAAGTTTACTGCAAACAGTCAGCTATCTTCAATAATATGTGAAGAAACAGAGTCCTGTAACCACCTTAATCCACTCAGCACCAGGTGTTGCTGTCAAGGCAATTACTTGTTGTTTTTTTTTTATTTGAAGCTAAAATCCATTATTGTTGACTGAATAAGCTTATTGATTGAATAGGCTGAATGTCCGTTTTCTACATATTGAAGGATTTAACCGCTCTGATGCACAGTCCATTTGCTTAGTGGTGTCATCCGCAAAGCAGTTTTCGAAAACCAAACTACCGTATTTATTCACTTATTAGGCGCACCATTTTTTACAAGAAAATATGCTTGTTTGATCAAAATCTGCTCAAAACTCGGGGTGCGTCTTATAACCGAGTATTTTCGCGCAACAAAATATAACTTTTCCAAATTTCCCAAATAAATAATGCTAAACTGAATAATGCTAATGCTAAACGGTATATAAGTCGCCACCTGTTCCATCTTGAGAGCAATAAAAGGCCAAACTGATTTTTCAACCCTGAGATATAAACGAACTACAACTCCCTCCATGAATAGCGTCTGTTCATGTGTTTTTGTGGTGAGAGAAGATTGGGGGTTAGGTTGAGGCGCGCGCGGGGTGTCATGGGTGTCGTCCCTTCCCATGACACCCCGCGCGCGCCTCAACCTAACTCCCAATCTTCTCTCACCCCAAAAACCCATAAATAGCGACTGGGTACGTACGAATCTGAAACAACCGTTCATTTGTTGAATCTTCAAATAGGGGCGTAATGAGCGTTGGAAACATTTTGAATGAACAATAATGACGTCATCATGGCTTGATAACATCAACAAGTTACAACATGAAATGGGATCGTCCTCTTGCCAAACTTTCGAAATGTACGGACACCCACTGCGAGATAAAGTAGACTATGCTGATTGGGGATTTAGGCCTTTCCGGAAAATGTCAGCACTGAAAAACTTTACCTTTTTTAGTTTCCATGCTTTATTTATATGCAAATTTTCCTACATTATGTCATAGTCTATTGTTTCTTTAATTAGTTAATTATTCTCCTTTTAAATTTCTGTTGTTATCCAACGGTTAATTACGGTTAATTATTTCTGAAGATGTACGTGTTGGAACAAACGAAACGTCAAGTTAAAGTTTTATTTCTTTCCAGAAATGCCTTTTTATCTTGTTACATTGTTTATGAAAGACAACATAACAATCGTTCTCGCATTGCTCCCTAAGTACGCATGCTCAACACTTCTTCAACATGAACCACGCCAATAGCCCTTTGTCACGTGGCGGCCATTTTGTCTCAAGAGATTTAAAAAGGTTTATTTATGCCCGGCTAGCCTTGGAGAGAGAACGAGGCTAGCCGGGCATAAACAAAGCTTTTTAAATCTCTTGAGACAAAATGGCTGCCACGTGACAAAGGTCTAAGCAATCTCAAGACCGAACAAGCTAAGTGAATAAACGATTTACTATTTAGCCATAAAGAGAACTTTTTCTTGCGGCATTAAGGTAGGAAAACTTACTAACTAAAGGTAGCCAATCAGAACAAAGGATTCTCTTTATCTTGCCCGCTTGCGGATTCAGCCATGTACTGGTATTTATGATACTGTTATCCTCTGGTGGATAGCTTAGATAGCGCTATCCACCTTATTTCAAAAGCTGGGGCTAGATCAAATTTTATTAAATTTCACGTCATCCTCCAAAGGAAGTTAGCTAAATACCCAGATGCTATATGTAAGTCAGTTCAAATCGAAGAAAAGGAAAATTGGCGTGGCTGAACACAGTTTGATAGCCGGGTCGTGGGTGGTAACCACTCAATACAATCGGCTGTTTGTTCAATCGCACTTTGTAATAAACTTGAAATGGATGGTCGAAGAGGAACAAAAACAACAACAACAATAATAATAATAATAATAATAATATTAATAGAAATAATAATAACAATAATAACAACTTATTCATTCCAATTTCATGGAAAAATTATCTTCAGACACTTTAAACAGATGGCCTTTGTCACATAATGTGGTTTTCAATAGGGCACTGCATAAAAACTAAAAACTACAGTACTAAAAATGACAAAATATTAAAATAAATGAACTAAAAAATGTCACACTAAGCGAACTCATTGAGATTTAAAATGTTTAAGTAATGATATTTTAAAAGCATTATAAGACATCTCATGGTCTTCTGGAAGGGAATTCCATTATGTCAATGCACTATGTAAGGATCTGAGTAGACCCCAGTTTGTGTTTGATCTAATAGATCTAATAGTTTCCTCGGAGCGGGTGTTATGGCTATGATAGTCTGAGCCTCGAGTAACTCATACTGTTTCTTTCACTGTCATTAATAAAATTATGCATATAAAAACACCGTTGCATTAATCTTCTGGTTGATAGATTCATCCAGTTAAGATCTAGAAGTGCTTGAGTTAAAAAAGAATGCGTCGCTCGATCCAGAACTAGCTTGGCTGCTTTATTCTGAAGAACTTGGATAGAATCCCTTAAAAACTTTGTTATTTTTGTCACTCCATACGATACTTGCATATTCAAAAATAGGAATGACCATTGTTGACACATAGATCCTTCTTGCATAAACTGGGAGAAATTGCGTGATTCGTTTTAAGACACCTTTAGTCTCTTTGCTATTTTACTTTGTAGTTGTTCAATGTGGTCATGGCAAGAAAGATGCTGGTTTATGATCATTCCAAGATACTTGAATTGGCAACGTTCTGCAATTGATCATTTTTGGCTACAATAGCTATGTCATTAAATTGACTTAGTTTGTTACGTCCTCCAATGACCATAAACTTCGACTTGGTAACGATTAGTGTCAGCTTATTGTCATGTAACCAAGATGTAATAGCTGCCAAGTCTGCATTGAGCGTTGATTGCAAATTGGTTAGCGAGTTCTCATGACAATAAAATACCATGTCATCAGTAACCAGCGTCATCTTCGAGTGCTGCAGTTCAGATTGAATGCCATTAATATACCTGTGGTACTCCCATGGTGATTTTTGCTGGGGGAGGGCAATGCGTTAACACACATCGTTTGTTGAATTGAACTCAACAAGAGAGATATGAGCGGAACCATTCCAAGCTTTTCCCTGCTACTCCCAGTGACTTGAGTTTGTTGACGAGGAGCAGATGATCAACGGTATCAAACGCCTTGCGAAGGTCTACGAACACTGTTCCCGTCACACATCCTTCGTCCATACTTTCTAGGACTTGACCTGTGAAGGCGATTAAGGCAGTGGAAGTTGAACGCTTTAGTCGGAAACCAAACTGTGATTGTGATAATAATCTGTTTTCTTCCAAAAAGGAACTTAACTGAATATGTGCTGATCTCTCTATGATCTTGCTTATAGTTGGTAAGACTCAAATCGGTCGATAATTATCCTTTAATGACTTATCTCCATCTTTAAATAATGCAGTGACTTTTGCACACTTCCAGACCCCTGGAAATACTCCATCAGTGAAAGATTTATTGATCAAACCAGTTAGAATTGGGGCGATGACGTCAGAAGCATCCTTCAACAAGCGAGCACTAAATTAGCTTATCAAGTCCAACAGCTTTGTTAGGTTTTAAGGATTTAAGGGCATTACGGACGAAGTTCACATTAACATTATCCAGGTGGAATTTAAAAGGAAGGGTGCTGGAAGTGAAAACAGGCGAAACGTTTTGAAATGGTTTTGCCAATACTTTCCCCACTGACACAAAGTACTGGTTCATGATCTTGGCGACAGAGAGTTTTTCGGTGTGCCACTTCCCATTTTTAAAGATTGAAGAAACAGTCGACTTTTTAGTACCAGGCAGTACCTGTTTTATTGCGCGCCACATTTCCCAGTAATCACCTTAAAATAAATTTTTCAAAAAAGACTAAAGGAATTTCAAAAGCACCATAGAAAGAGAGCATGTCCACAAAATTCTCTTTCTCTCTCTCTCTCTCTCTCTGAAATACACTTTGAAAACAAGAAAATGGCACTTCAACAAGAATCTTCAAGAGGGAAAAACATTTTGTCCTTTGTCATGCAAAATCAACCATCAATTCCTAGCCTTAAAAGCATTTTCATGAAACACTGGCAACTGATAGAGAACCAACTTCTTCTAAGACAGATCGACAAAGAACCTCCAATTATATCGCCCGAAGGAGGAAAGTCTCTAAAGGATATACTCGTTCTGTAAAAGCTTAACTCTGAGAATTAAAAGCCATAAACACGTTGGTCGAAGTCGTGATGTCAGGCTTGTCAACTCTTTGTAATATTCCTCGTTCTCCGTGCTACCGGTAAAACTTTCAAAATGTCTAACTTGCTTCTACAATCATCTTTCGCCTGAAGAACACCTTACTTTTACAGACAAGCCGATAATACGGATAGCTGCTAAATTCCAATACAAATTCCTATTATTACGAACTCTCACTGTTAGAAACACTATCTCATTGCGACATGGTCTCGAGGTCGTCCTCACAGGAAGAGCACGTTGTACTTGTGCACAAAGATTTTCAAGCCGGAAGGCCACAGTTGATGTCAGCATGCTACTTTAAAAGCACAATCGATAAGGGCCTGCTGAAAACCGTTCAGCGAATTATTATTATTATCATCATCATCATCATTATTATTGTTGTTGTTGTTGTTGTTGTTCTTGATGATGATACTTATTACTGAGCTCACTTGTCCTCCGACCATCTATTTCAAGTTTATTACAAAGTGCCACAGTTTATTTTTATTACAAAGTGCGATGGTCTGTTATTACAAAGTGCGACAGCTCTTTTATTACAAAGTGCGACAAGTGTTATTACAAAGTGCGATAGGTGTTACAAAGTGCGACAGGTATTACAAAGTGCTACGATTATTACAAAGTGCGACAGAACACTTTTTTTAAGGCTCGTTGCAGTTATGAAGTTCAAATTTAGCACGCACAAAATATGTTTATGAGACTTTACATTTAATAGGTTTCGTATGCCAACATAGATGATTGAAAGCAAACATTACATTTTCAATTTCAGTATTATGTTTACGTAAAATCCAGTCATTAAATTTTCTCAGTTATGAATTTACACCCAGCTTACAATCAGTGACTTAACCAAATGTAACAATCAGTTTTTAACTTTTTTAAGTGAATCAGTAGCTTTCATGTACTTGATTGTCTCTCAGATTCAGCCCAGGCGTTCTCTCTTGCCCTGTTGTCCGCGCGAAGTCTGGGAATTCGGTGACGTCACAGCTCATGGTAGAGTCCAGCTTTGACCGAGTCGAGAACACAGGGAGACCAGACTGTCTCTGATTTCTTTTTCCAACTTTTAATCTGATGCTTTCTTTGACTAAATGATATTTGAACAAGATTTCTGCCAAATTTTGTCAAATTTGAATGACTACTTTAAGATGTTGTCGTTTTTTTACATTGCCTATAGAAATCAACAAAGTTATCCCCAAAGAACGCATGCTCAACACTCGTACAAAAAGCGGAGGGAGTGGAGGGCAGGGCTCACCTGGCCCCGCCCCGTGCAGTTTTAAGTCTCAGTTTCTCGAACTTCCAACGCTAGTCACAATTTTGTATCTTCCATAACTTCCTGATTGAAAGTGAGCTTTAAATTATTGTGATCGGCTACCATATTATTTCTTCCTGTATTAATATTTTCCTGACTTCTAAAACAGAACAAATTCAAGCCTTGCCTAAACTCAGGAATTCTTAAGGTGTACACCATTGGATTGATAAAAGAACTAGAAAAATGTACAAAATAAATGGAAAGGAGAATGTTTAAAGATGCGTTTTGACCGAAAAATCTTAACAAATAAAAAATAATTGCGGGGATCCAAGAACTCAAGGTACCAACAGATACTAATGACAGGGCTTTCGTCAAACGCTGGATTTGCATGTGTCTGTTTTGGTAACAAGGAACAGATTTTTGCTGAATCTTTCTCCAAATAACGATGTTGAGGCCGCAAATAGTCACAATTAGTAACAAGCCGTATAAAGCAGCGAAAGCGAAAAAAGCTCGCGGACTCAGGCGGAAAAGCAATATATAAACCGTCGAAAATAAGATACCCAATGTCCAAGCCATCAAAATAACAAGCTTGTATTCTCGCGTGGAAAGTGTTCGGTGCTTCAGCGGCCAGAAAACGGCGTAAAATCTTTCAGCAGATATCAAAGCAGCGGTAGTAAACGAGGCCATCGAGGAAACCGTAAAAATGATTTGAAGAAAAGTTGGAAATTCTGTAAAATATAACCTACTACGAGTCGCAGTTACTAAATAAACAAATAAAGGGAGACTTGCACCTCCCAACACCAGATCAGCAAACGCCATATTCATAACAAGATATAAGCTTTTCTTATTTCGCAGCTTCTTGTTAAATATGAAGAGAACAATTGTTAGCAAGTTTCCCAGAAAAATAACGACAATTTCTGAGGCAAGAGCACAGCTCCAAGCGATGACTTGTGCCTCAGAAAGCATTTCGTCCATGGCTGAAAAGGAATTATTGAGTGACGAAGTTGAAGCTGACATATTCTTCGTTTTTGTTTCTGCCATTGCTTTAATTTCTAGAAATGTTACTTTGAAGGTGAACGAGAAACAGCGGACACGTTTATTTACAACTGCCGGGCCACAAAACCAGGCGTTGTTATAAATGCAATCGCGTTGGTTTTTCAGTCGAAACTAAAATTTATTACTTTTTACCATCTGTTTGCTAAGTAATGTCACCCCCCGAGGGATTCTTCCAAATTGGGGCTAGATAGGTATGTGCCGCCTGATAGGGGATTGTTTTTTAGGGTCTCCATGCATTCTTAAATAGAGTATCTTTTTTGCCCTAGCTCTCGTTGTGTTCCCGGTCTGATCCTTATTGGAAAGGCTAATGTTATTGTATTAGCTAAAATTTACCTGCGTAAAAAATTGCAAGAGAAATAAGGCATCTGTTAAAACGGAACTAAAGTTCTGAGTGTTAGGAAAACGATTTAAGGAAGATTTGTGCTTTTCCATTAAATTTGTAGTTTATATGTACGCTTGAATTGGGTCTCATTTACACCTGCTACCTTGTTCTGTTGAGTTCTATAGTGTGTTACGTTATGATTATTTAATTTTCTTGCCAATTAAGCTTATCTTGATTGCTTACACTCCTGATCGCTTATATGTACCTGATTTTATTTGACGGACACCAGTACAATTAGAGTTCAAATAAGTTGTACTAAAACTTATTTGCCCAACTTTTTTTTGTTTCCTTTCTCCAATGAAACAGGCTTTCAGGGCCAGTAGGTCTACTGGCAGGATATTGCCAGTAACTAACTGCTTAAAATTGAAAGTGCCAGGGATGAAGCTAAAAACTTTCCAGGAGTACGTTTAGTTTTTTCAAATCAACCCTATCTACCACATTTTAACGCGAGTGACTTGATTTAATTTTTTATTTTTCGGTCCGCAGTTAGGGTCTTAATTCGCTCGTGGAGAAATTGGGGAAAAACACTTCATTTTGTTTTGAAAATTATCTAAAAGAAGTTAAGATAAGTGAAGGTGCGAGTGCCCCGCTTTTCCATATTGGTTTTAACCTGTTTAAAACGCTATTGAAAAAGAATTTTTAAAGTATTTTTAAATTCGTTTAAAATATATAAAAAATTCCAGGGCTTTTGCAAGGCTCAAAACAGGTGTAAAACAGTTTTTAAATACCTTATAAATCGGAATAAAAACAGGATAAAAACAGTTTCAAAAACATTAGCTCATAGAGTAAACAGTTTCTCAGAGGGTGAATCCTCAACTATTGGTCACAATTTTGTGTCCTGACCTCCATGTACAATTTTCTGTTCGAAAGTGAGTTGGGCATGATTGTGGTCGGCTGCGGCCATATTAAGTCTTTCCAACTTTCCTTCGCTGTCCATCAATGCCCGTCTTCTAAAACAGCATACATTAGGCAAAGCTTGTTTAAACTCAGGAATTCTTATTGCGTACACCACTGGATTGATAAACGAGCTGGAAAGATACATAAACAAAGTTAGCAGCAAAATGTGGTCATGTATGTTGTATCCAAAGGAGCTTATTAAATTGTAAACAGATATTGGGATCCACGAAATCAAAGTAAAAAGAGATACATATAACAATGCATTTGTTAAGCGCTGTTGTTGAAAGGCTCTGTTTTGCTGATGAGAAGGAGTTTTCTGCTTAAACTTTCTCCAAATACCGATGTTGAGGCCGCAGATAGTGAAGACTAGAAACAAGACATATAAACACAGGAAACTGTACAACGCCATTGGGCTCCAGAAAAGTAGGACATAAATTGTGGAAAACAGGATAGCCATCGTCCACACCATCAAAACAGCAAGCCTGTATGCGCGCGTAGAAAGTGTTCGGTGCTTTAATGGCCAATAAATGGCGTAAAATCTCTCAGCAGATATCAAAGCAGCGGTAATAGACGAGGCCAGTGAGAACAACGCGAGGATGATTTTGAGGAAAAAAGCGGATCTTTCATGTGATGGCTGGTTTTCAGGAGTCACCAGGAAAAAAATAAAAGAAGGGAGAAAGATTCCTCCCAACATTAGATCAGCAAACGCCATATTCATAACAAGATATAAACTTTTCTTTTTTCGAAGCTTCTTGTTAAATGCAAAGAGTACAATTGCGAGCATATTCCCCATGACGACAGCAACAGCTTGCGCCGAAAAAGCAAAACTCCAAGCGATGGTTTGTGCATTCGAAAAGATTTCCGCCCTTGATGAAAATGAAGAAGAAGAGGTGCTAGCTGATACATTCGTCATTGCAAAGTTTGCTGCAAACAGTCACTTATCTTCAAGAATATGTCAGTGAAAAAACCGAGGCTCTGTAACGACCTTAATCCAGTCACCACCAAGTGTTTCTGTCAAGGCAGTTGCTAGTTTTTTTTTTATTATTTGACGGCTAAAATCCATTATTGTTGACTGAATAGGTTTTAAATGATGTCCCGTTTTCTACATAATGAAAGATTTAACCTCTCTGGTGCACAAACCATTTGCTTAGTGGTATCACCCGCAAAGCAGTTTTCGAAAACCGAACTGTATAAGTCGCCACCTGCTCAATTTGGAGAACATTTACATAAGTTAATTCACCAACTCAGGGAATGCTACGAGTATTTTTTTAAATTTGATATGTATAGCTTGAACACAAAAGCCTGAATTCGGCTAATATATTGCTGTGAGCTCAATAAAAGGCCAAACTAGTTTTTTGACTCTGAGATTTAAACGAAATACAACTCCCTCCATGACTGAAAATTATCTTCGAAGAAGGGACTATAATTCATGGCTAACCTTAAGGAAACTCATGCAGTTTAAACCTAAAGGAAGCAGCGGGACACTTTTACATGTTAAGTGCTCCCTAAGTTTTGAAGAATAGAAGAAAAAATGTTCATTTCCAGAACGAAATATAAAGTTAAAAGTGAATGATACAAATACGCTGAAGTAACAATGAAATCTCGGCAGAGTTCTGTCCCTAAAATGTCATTTTATTTGTCAGTATACTTAGACTATTAGGGATCAGTAATCAGCCAGAATATCTAAAATGAATATAAAGCGTTTTTACTTGATATTTTTTACATACTGCGGGATACATATTTTATTAGGTAAGATCGTGAAGAT
>CALNXI010001346.1:10385-49367 GCA_942486025.1 Porites evermanni
ACAAGTGTTGTCCACTGTCTCTTTAGTAGTTTGTGCCCATCTATTTCAAAAAAAAGGGTGACCCCCCCCCCAAGGGTAGCTGAAAAATGCCCCCCCCCCCCCCTGCCCAAGGCTCCAAACCCCATGACCCCCCCCCCCTCTGCCCCGGCCCACCCCCCCCCCCCCCACCCCCTATACTTCTTGACCAGTCCCTAAATAGTCCGAAACTATCCCACGAACCCCCGCTCGCCTCTAAATCTGACTAATTCGTTCCCATGTCTATCAATCGTCAGAAATTACATTTAGTCGTAACATAGACTTTCTCTCCAAATATCTGTTCTACTTTGTTTTAAACGTCTAAAAAAGAGGAGAAAAAAACCTATAATTCCCATAGAAGAGTTCCGCAACACTAAATCGTTCTCTTCCTTGGTTTGTCTTCGTCTCTAATATCTGTCTCGCACACGAGCAAGCTCCCAGGGAAACGGGCTTTGGGGGGAAAACGAGAGCTCTACTTTCCCTACCTTCGCTACCCTGCCCCCGAACGCTAATGTCTAAAGTCTCGTTTGCCTGTCATCCGTGTAATGATCAAATAGCAAGCAATAGCATCATCCGAGAAACTCTCAATTGCAGCAAAAAGAAAACATGACAGAGCTCAACGGCCTTATCTAACAAAAGGAATGACTACAAAATAATTCAGGACCAGCATTAAACACAACTGTATTTCTCATACGTTTAGTCTTTGATCGATTTCCAATTTTTTTTGCTTTTATCTTTATAAGTAAAGGAACAATAGAAGGCACCGGCAGTAAATAGACGTCTGCTACGGTCAAAATTTATACAGATGCAGCGCATGTCTTTAAGCACAACATTCTTTTGTTTTTGTTAAAGTTACTCAAAAATAATTAGAGAGTTTTTCATGAATATTAGACTGTGCTTGGCTTTTATAATAACAAAACGATTGAATTATTGCTTAGATGTCAACGCTGTGTTTGACCAGTCAAAAACCGCGGTGACTGAACTGAATTTTTTTTGTTTAGAATTTCAGGGCCATTAAACCAATCGTCCTTGCTTTGGAATGCATGATATTTGGTTGCATCGCTACCAAAAAACATATTCATTGTTACCATTTCAAAGTCATGGAAGCTCAGGTTTTCCACTTCAAAATTTCGAGAGCGTGTTTGAAAACCGCAATTTTTATAAACCTCCATTTTCGTAACCTAAGATCGTCTAAATTTTACGCCAGTACGCATTAATCAGTGAAAGAGTTTTTTGCCCTTGTAGACCCAAGTTTGTTTATTTTATCAACGTCTTCTGTTCTAGATTTATAAAAGCATGTATCACACATCAGCAGTTTTTTAATTTACATTTAAAGGCCCTTTGAAGGCTGTTTCCGCTTATTACAGCACTTATTGGACCAAGACGTATCCCATCGCTTTAATGTGCCGGTCGCCACTATCTGGTCCATGAGAAGCTTCGTTGCCACACGTGTTGGAGTCATCGTGGTCGCCTCCAGTGCCAAACCCAATCCTGGAGTCACAGTTGCTGCAGTCGTTCTCGTTGTTTCCAAGGATACCAATCCTTGCTTTAGACCAGGCCTTGTGGATACCAATTACGTTGAATCCTTCCTTGTTATAGTTGTGTTGAAACGAGGCCTTAGACCCAATGAGCTTCTTCCACGCGTTGCGGCCCAGTGAAGTAGCTCGGTATTTGCTATCTGCGATCAGTGAATACAGGGAACTGGCTGGATGGCTGATGACAAAAGACTTCAACTGCTGACCGATCTTCATTCCAAGAGAGATCTTGTTAAACGGTGTGTTCCAATAAGTCGCGATAGCCGAGTGCGACTCTAGCTCCTTGAGTGCTTAGCAATCCTCCCAAGTGCAACTATAACTCAATAGTGTTGTTTTATAACATAATCAAAAGAAAAAAACTTTTAATTTTGCTTAAAGTTTGTAGGGGAATGACGTGAGTTCTGTTCAGCTCGGGCTATGGCGTGTGTAAATCATTCATTGCAAATTCTTCTCTTTAAAAATATCGTTTCGCTCAGTCAATAAGTAGTTGTCCGTCTCAATGTGGATTACAAAACCTTTTACGTAATCTTTAACGGTCTTTGTGAAACTGTTTTCAGTTTTAGGACAAAAACCTTTGTAAACTATGATAAAACAATAGAGTGAGTCACGTAGAAAGTGACCAAACAGCTTTGGGCGCGCGCTATCTTTCGTCGCAATAGTAAATGGGTAATTAACAAATCAGAGCGCGCGCTTTACTTTTGTTGTGTTAAAAATTCCCATTAAGCACGCTGATGATGTCAATAAACTATAACTCGAGTTCTTGTGGGCTTAGCAGTCCTCCCAAGACCACGAAGTCGTCTCCCAAGTGCATCCATAACTCAAAAGTACACGTTGAAGCGTTAACCATATGTTTTATAATTTAATTTAATCAAGTTTCAGTTGACAATTAAATCAATCAACCGCTCATCTGAGGTAGGTTCAAGACAGAGTACAAGACTCCTTAAAGATAAGCCACCTATTATTACATCATAAATAGATCTAGAGAATTAATTAAGTACTAAAATTATCTAAAAAGTTATTTGAAAAAGCATTATCAAAAAATAACAGAAGACGCGGGATAAAAAAAATCAATAAAACATTACCATAAATGGCCCAACGATTGAGCAAAGTACGATGTAAAATTAGAAAAAAATCTACATAAAACTTATCATAATAAAAGGCCATCAAATTCTTAAGAAAAATTGACAAGGTATTTGACTCTCTTATTCCACAGGCGACACATCCGAACAAAAAAAAGAATTCTTAACGACGTCAGTCCTGCTGAAAGGGACATCAAGCGTTAATGATCAACATTTCTAAGCGGTTTGCTACAAGAACAAAACGATACATATTTGAAAATGTTTAACTTGAAAACTGTATTCTTAAGACACTAAAAAAATCTTAATCATCGATTTCACTGCGATACTTCAAAATTAATAAATTTAACTTACTAAGGCGCTCGTACTCAGAATAATCCCTTCCAAGAATGATCCTTGTAGCCCTGCGTTGAACTTGTTCCAAATTGCTGATGTTTCGTTTGGCATGAGACAATAGCAATATTCAAGGCGCGAACGAACCCAAGCAACATGAAGTAATTTCTTTGTACTAATATCATTTATGTCCCTGCATGTTCGGTAAAGGACATTAAGCATTTTTTTTAGAGCGTGCGAGGAGATAAGATTAACGTGATTATTCCAGCTTAAATTGTTCTCAACATCAACACGATCTAACTTAATCCAACCAAGGTAATAGTCCCTATCATCGATTGATCTTATACGAGCCACCCTTAAAACCTTACACTTCTTGGCATTAAACTCCATTTCCCAGATACGAGACCACTGGAATAACTTATTCAAATCATCCTGCAATTTGTCGCCGTCATCCCGCCCAAGAATTAAGTGAAAACACTTGAGTCATCAGCAAAGAAGGGTAACGATGTTTCCTTTGAAATTACATTAGGCATATCATTGATAAAAAGCAAGAACAGTAAAAACCCCAAAATTGACCCTTGCGGGACTCCAGATGTTAAAAGGAGGAAATCAGACCACTCGTTATCTCGGAACCTTCTTATAACTTTCTCCTTATAAAGGAAAGTGGCTCATTTTACAAAATAATTTGATACTGCTGTAGGGCAAGCCCGGGAAGTCATAACATCATACAATGAAAGTATGTTAACCTCATTTCACGTACTAAAACAGAACATTCTGGAAAGAGCCATTAGACTTTAAAGGCAGGAAATGGATGACTACAACTCACAACCAGAATCGTCTTTGTTTGCTTGAACAAAGAATGCCTATTTTCAGGTAAATTAATAGTTTTCCAGCACCTAAACGGTGTTCTCCCTAAATTTTAACTTAGCAAGTAAGGGACCATTCAGGCAAGGCCAAAAATATGCGCCAGAGGCGCACTCTCCTACCAGGGGAGGGGCTTCGCGTTCATGAAGGCTTTTATTTTCGAGCATCCTCTCAACCAATGGACCGAAAAGTATTTTAAACATCTCAAAACAAACACTTTTACGAATGAAGGCTGCCTTTGCCGCTAGGATCAATTTAGTAACAAAAGTCGCGGAAGTCGCGAACTTTTCCTACTGGTCGAAAAAGCTTAGAATTGGGACAGAAGCCCACGAAAAAATCGTTAGCTTGCAGTGCTTTCAAAGGTGCCAGTCAGCATTTAAATAAAGTAATTAGGGAGAGTAAATACGGAAAAACAAAAAGTATACACAGCTACTTCCTTTTCTTGAGGGGATCGGCTTGGATCACAACTTGCATATTTTTTGAATCAATTTATTTGATTTTAGTAACACTTCAAGAGGTTGCAGGCGGTAAGAAATGTTGCTTCAAGCGGTAAATTTTACCGGTTACCGCCTGATAAGGAGAACACTGCCCGGGCGGGCTAAATATGGATTTTACAATCTTTTTTAATGTTATCGTAAGCGACTTGAGTAAACGTTCTCTCATTTTCAAGACAAAAACATAACTGTGAGGTTAAAAAATATAGTCACCGCTTAGACATTAACGCGTACTGCTTAAAGCGCGCACTACAATAATAAACATTTAAGTTAACTGCTGCATTGATCACTTTGATTATGTTATAAAACAATAAGTTCACGCTTCAGCTGTGCGGAAGTCGAGATATTGAGCACTTAAAAAGTTTGGAGAGTAATACTTCAAAGGTACTAAATTTAACTTATTAAAGCGCTCGTACTGAGAATAATCCCCTCCAAAAATGAATATCTTAGCCCTGCGTTGACCTTGTTCCAAATTGGTGATGTTTCCTTTAGCATGAGACAATAGCAATATTCAAGGCGCGAACGAACACAAGCAATATAAAGTAATTTCTTTGTACTAATATCAATTATCTCCCCGTATGTCGGTAAAGGACATTAAGCATTTTTTGGAGCTTGCGAGGAGATAAGATTAACGTGATTATTCCAGCTTAAATTGTGGCTAACCAAAACCCTCAGGTCTTTCTCAACATCAACAGGGTCTAACTTAACCCAACCAAGGTAATAGTCCCTATCATCGATTGATCTTATACGAGCCACCCTTAAAACCTTACATTTCTTAGCATTAAACTCCATTTCCCAGATGCGAGACCATTGGAATAACTTATTCAAGTCATCCTTTAATTTGTCGCCGTCATCCCGCCCAAGAATTAAGTGAAAACACTTTGAGTCATCAGCAAAGAGGGGTAACGATGTTTCCTTTGAAATTACATTAGGCATATCATTGATAAAAAGCAAGAACAGTAAAGACCCCAAAATGGACCCTTGCGGGACTCCAGATGTTAAAAGGAGGAAATCAGACCACTCGTTATCTCGGAACTTTCTTATAACTTTCTCCTTATAACGGAAAGTGGCTCATTTTACAACATAATTTGATACTGATGTAGGGCAAGCCCAGGAAGTCATAACATCATACAATGAAAGTATGTTAACCGCATTTCACGTCCTTGGATCACAACTTGCATATTTTTTTAAACAATATATTCAATTTTAGTAACACTTCAAGAGGTTGCAGGCGGTAAGAAATGTTGCTTCAAGCGGTAAATGTTACCGGTTACCGCCTGATAAGGAGAACACTGGATTTTACAATCTTTTTTAATGTTATCGTAAGCGACTTGAGTAAACGTTCTCTCATTTTCAAGACAAAAACATAACTGTGAGGTTAAAAAATATAGTCACCGCGTAGACATTGACGCGTACTGCTTTAAGCGCGCACTACAATAATAAACATTTAAGTTAACTGCTGCATTGATCACTTTGATTATGTTATAAAACAATAACTTCACGCTTCAGCTGTGCGGAAGTCGAGATATTGCGCACTTAAAAAGTTTGGAGAGTAATACTTCAAAGGTACTAAATTTAACTTATTAAAGCGCTCGTACTGAGAATAATCCCCTCCAAAAATGAATATTTTAGCCCTGCGTTGACCTTGTTCCAAATTGGTGATGTTTCGTTTAGTATGAGACAATAGCAATATTCAAGGCGCGAACGAACACAAGCAATATAAAGTAATTTCTTTGTAATAATATCAATTATGTCCCCGTATGTTCGGTAAAGGACATTAAGCTTTTTTTGGAGCTTGCGAGGAGATAAGATTAACGTGATTATTCCAACTTAAATTGTGGCTAACCAAAACCCTCAGGTCTTTCTCAACATCAACACGGTCTAACTTAACCCAACCAAGGTAATAGTCCCTACCATCGATTGATCTTATACGAGCCACCCTTAAAACTTTACACTTCTTGGCATTAAACTCCATTCCCGTGCTGCTATAGCAAAAATACATCTTCGCCTTCACCTCACAGAAAAGATATAGCCATGAGCAAACACTTCACGTACTCGTTCAAGAAAAATGGTTCTTATTGTTTCAGTCCCAGCTTAATCAGTTGTCGATAGTTGTCAATTGCACACTAATCTCAAATGCAATGGAGAGTATAAAAATACAATTTTGACATCCAATGTACCCTTATCATACGGGCGGAGGCGGGGGGTGGGGGGACGAGCATTTGAACAAGGTTGCTTCATCGTTGTGGATGAAGAAGTGCCTAAGTGGAACAATCCCGCATAGTTTAACAGCAAATAACACATGAATTGCATGAATTCAATGTGATAGTTATCCCCATGACCTATTAAACTCCATTCCCCAGACCACTGGAATAACTTATTCAAGTCATCCTGCAATTTGTCGCCGTCATCTAGTCATCAGCAAACAGGGGTAACGATGTTTCCTTTGAAATTACATTAGGCATATCATTGATAAAAAGCAAGAACAGTAAGGACTCACCCTTGCGGGACTCCTGATGTTAAAGGGAGGAAATCAGATCACTCGTTATCTCGGAACCTTCTTATACCTTTCTCTTTATAACGGAAAGTAGCTCATTTTACAACATAATTTGATACTGATACAGGGCACGTCCCGGAGGTCATAACTTCATACAATGAAAGTATGTTAACCGTATTTCACGTTCTTTAACAGAACATACTGGAAAGAATCATTATACTTTAAAGGAAGGAAATAGATGACTACAACTCACAATCAGAATCAGCTTTGTTTGCTTGAACAAAGAATGCCTATTTTTCGACGAATTAATAGTTTTTCAGCACCTCAATATAGATTTTACAATCTTTTTTAATGGTAACATAAGCGACTTAAGTAAACTTTCTCTCAGTTTAAAGACAAAACAATAACTGTGAGGTTAAAAAATTTAGTCACGTAGACATTGACGCGGACTGCTTTGAGCGCGCAGTACAATGATAAAAATGTAAGTTAACTGCTGCATTGATCGCTTTGATTATGTTATAAAACAATTAGTTTATGCTTCAGCTGTGCGGAAGTCGAGATGTCGAGCACTTGGGAAGTTCGGAGAGCACTAAAGAGGCTGCGCCTCGGGCAACTCTTACGCCTCTTTCGTGCTCTTAAAACTTCCCGCGTGCTCAGTATCTCGACAAAGGTACGCTGACACTTGAACTAATTGTTAATATAAAAGCGCGCAAGGTTATTCAGCACGTATTATTCTACCGAACACACCTTCACGGAATACTGCAGTTTTAGACAACAAAGTTGCTTCTCACAATGCGATTTGGGCTCAGCGCAGTTTTCTCTGTGGTTCTCATGGTGCAGATTCCACCATTCCGCGCCAGTAAAAATTGTGAAACAAAAGTATGCAATCAGTGCATTGGACAGGGAAGAGTAACTCGCAAGGCTATCTAGGAACTTGATGAAAAACTATCAAAAAAGTTAGACCAGTTAATTAAACTGCTACAGCCCTCTGCCTCCCCAGGTAAGATGCGTTTACTTATAGCTTTTAATTTCGATGTCTTCATCTATGTTACCCTCACTTATCAATAAGTGCAGGAAAATGGCGGGCAAAAGCAACCAAGACGACTACGGCAACGAGAACGCAAACACACTTGATTTTATGAACAAATTAATTGCTCTGCACGTGCATCACACGTTCTGGTGCCTTTTCCACCAGGATACGAAAGAAAAAAGACAGTGGGTACCATTTAAATAAAGAAGCACAACATTAAAAAAAAAAACGGTTTACGGGATTTCGTTTGCCAAAGCGTCAGAAGATCTCGTCTGTCGTTCGAGACGATGTGCGTTTTTTCTACTCATTTTAGTATCTTTATCATAGTTGGCCACTTGTTCTATCACAAGGTGATACAGGATACCCTCTTAATACAGACACCTCATTATTACAGACAGTTTGCTTTGTCCCTGGGGAAAAAAAAGAACCTTAACATTTTCTCTAAATTCAACCCGCTTAATACGGACACTTTCTATGGTACCCTCAGTGTTAGTATTAACGGGGTTTGACTGTAATAAAATCCATCAATGTTTAAATCGGATGATGGAAAGCACCGAGACCAGGGCACTACTATCCTGCTTTCCTGTTCTTCGGAAAGGACACTTTGACTTAAGGTCCTATTTAGTAACAACAGTTAATACAAAATGGTCACATGACCATGCTGGTCACATGATCAGCGGTCACGTGACCTTATGCAGCCGCCATTTGGACAAAGACAACTATGTTGATGTCGAAGGGTCTGTTTAAAAAGATTTACCTTGCTTAATAAATTCATTTTTGTAGCATACACTGTAGCTAATACAGTTCTCTTACTTCTTACAGCTTCCACGTGCAAAGAAATTTATGAAAAGAGTTTGTAAGTACAAGCAAGCGATAGAAAGTTACCTACTATAAAAAGACACTGTGCCGCAAATTTTGAAATATATTATTAAAATCTCTGAGCGTTCCAAATTAAAATTGCGAAAATTTCTTCTTAATTTTCTCTACCGATTGGCAGGTTAAATACACGAAAATCTGGGAAACCAACGTTGAAAATATTTTCTGGATGACAAAAAATGGCTGCTGACTTTAAAGTCAGTAAGAAAATATCAACGAAATTAAAATGAGAAAAATAGCAGTAAATCAAATACTTAAGCGATACTCGTGTTCAACACAGAAAGTCGGTTTAAAAGAACAAAAGAAAAAAGAAAAAAGACTTAATGCATTTATTCAGGAGTGTCCGCTATGGTCAAGGCAATTACAGTGTTTTTTTGTAGTCAGTGAAATGTACTAAATCTCTGAACTATATAAGAACTGGAGTTTTTGATATTAAGACAAGACTCTGAACTTACAAAAGAATCACTGCGGATAAAATCATCTTCAAAGACTGTAAACGGCAATCAGTGAAGAAAGTCGATTGTCTACGACAGAAACAAGTCTCAAATGTTATCCCTTTACTTTTAATTACCCGCTCAATTTACATCCTTCGTAAATAAGTTTTTTTTGGTGAATAAAGGCAATCTACCTAGTCCACAAAACCTCAGAATTAAAGACAAATGCCCAACGGCAGTGTACTATATAAGCTGTAAAAACAATCACATAACGTAACTGTCACATAAAAACTATAAAATATGTAACACAAACTAGACACAATTCTCTCCCTCTCCAGAGGAAGGGTTATATAGATATCGAGCTTTCCTAGGCTTTGCACATACATTTCGTAACGTCTTTGCAGCTCATCAAGTGCGGCGATCCTAGCCTGCGAACCGCAGACGTATTTCCGGTCGTCGCTTCTCTCCCTCCAACCGGAAATACGTCTGTGGTTCGCAGGCTAGGATCGCCGCAGTTGATGAGTTGCAACGACGTTACGAAATGTTCAGGCGATCAGGACCCGACTCCAAAACAATATTCTGATACCTATAGCAAAGAAAACCACATGTAATTCAAAATTCGCCAGATTTCTAAAGAAACTAGTCCACTCTACCAAAAAAAGAGCAACTGTAGCTATGTCATTCTGAATGAATTTAGCCTTTTGGTTTTTTTTACCAGGTCCAAAGGAAACACAGCGTATTTGCTGGATGTTGGGTCTACAAAGGTTCCCGTATACTGTCACATGACCACGCATGGTCTTGATGCATGCGGAGGAGGTGGATGGACGCTGGTCATGAAGATCGATGGCTCAAAGGTATTAAAAACAAATGTTTTTACAACTAGCTTGGTTTGTCATCAAAGTTAAATGTTCAAAAGCTGATTAACTATGTAGTCACGCATCAACAAGTTTAATTCCCCTATTGCCCAATTTCATACCGCGCGAGCCCCTGGCACTACCGGATTTTTTTCAGTTTCAAAATGGCAGATAGTCAGAGTAAAACCTCCAACAAAAGGATTCTTGTTCGAAGAAATATTGATCAATATTCCCTCGGAGAATCTGCCTAGGCTTAGTAAGAAAAGGATGCAGTAGTCTGCCATGCCCTGAAGTTAAACATATAAAGAGCCGACAGTAAATGTGCGATGAACAGGTCCGCTCGAACCAAAGATGATTATGAATTTTCTACAGCAAAGGATCCTCTGTTTAATTGTAACCGCATCTGTAAAGTAGAGGAACATGGCAGGCAAGAACACAGATGTGATTGTGTACGTACGATCGTAACCTAAGTATGCTGGAGTCGCGGAAAAGAATAATGTCCGCTGAACTTTGTGGCCTTACGTATGTTAAACCTAGTGTTCTTAAATCACATGCAGGGAGAATAAGGGACCAGTCTATCCTCAGTGCACGCTAGCCAGAAGGTAGATGTACGTGACATTCTTGATTGTGATAACACTAAGGTGATTGCCAAATTGTAAACACGCTCTTAGACCCAATAAGTTCCAAAAAGAGGCAGCTCATCAAGTGAGCCATTGTAAGCCATTGCCATTCGAAATTTTATCATTAAATTCATACATGTCTTGAGTGGTGTCTAAATTATTAGAACTGTAATGTCACTGGATAGTACAGAATCACACACACAGGGGCCTCACAAAAAAGCTATGCACAATTTATCTCTCTAAGAAAAATTACTTGTGTATTACAACACTGGTCAATGCGTGAGGTCTGGTCACAGGAACTGCAGTGTTACCGGACGAGAAATGCCTCTAAAGTAAGACTGAAGTATACTTGCTTTTATCTATGTTTAGTGAGAAATGTTTCCGCTCCAATCTTTAGGATTTCCACTGACACGCTGCGCAGCGGCACGACGGGGAGAAAACCAAATTTAGCCTTGCCGACCCAATACGGTGTTGCCCTTTCACTCAGGGTCACCCTAGCGTCGTATTTCGCTTTTTGGTAGTCTTTACTTTACGGTTACTTTACGGTTTGTAAAAACAGCTACACCCACTCCCTTATCATTCCCCAATATTCGGTCGGATCCAGGGCCGTAAAAAAGCCTCACTTGACGGTTTTTTGTTCGATTTTTTTTGTCGATCAATTCAGCAATCCTTCCAATACTTCCAAGCAGCGAAAGTCTTTTTTTTTGCAGTAAAACAACTGTTGTTTGCTGTAGAATAGTGCCTTTGTGGAGTAATCTGCCCGTTAGTACCGTTAACATCGTTTCAACTGAATGTAATGACCATTGTTTTTGTTCCTCTATTTTGGAAGACATTTTGAATCCGGAATTTAAAAAGCCCGGAAAAATCCGGTAGTGCCAGGCTCCCGCGCGCAATCAGCTTAAGACAAAGTATGAAGAAGAAAATGGCAGCAGTAATAGACTAGACAGTACTAAAGAGCTAAAGCAAAGGCGTTTTTGAGCAACGCACGAAGTTTAAACGAAGACAAGTTTAAACGAAGACCTAGAAAATGTTCACAATTGGCTTAAAGCAAACAAAGTCACTCTAAATATGATTAAAACCGAGTTCATGTTAATTGGATCTAGGCAGAGGCTAGGTACTGGAACAGTTTCCCCAACACTTGCAATAAATCATTTTCGAGTTACCCAAGTCGCTACTGCTAAATCTCTTGGAGTAACCATCGATCATAATATCGATTGGGGTAGCCATATGGAGAAGATAATAAAGTATCTTCTAGCATCGGGGCCATAAAGCGAATAAGGCACCTTGTCCCCCAAGCGACCTTACAACTAATTTACCAAGCTCTTATTCACCCTCACTTCAATTATTGCAATACTGTTTGGGGAAACTGTGGGATAACCTTAAGGAACAAAATTCAAAAACTACAAAATAGAGCAGCCCGTGTTTTGACATTTTCAGATTACGATGAAGACGCTGGTTACCTGTTTGAATTGTAATTTTTTGGCTGATGAATTGACCGTGGATCGATCGGTCCATCCATCCATCCATCCATCCATTTATCCATCTATCCATCCATCCATCCATCCATATATCTATCTATCTACCGGAAGTCACGTCTTTTCCCTTTTATTATGCCTTAATGCTAGCAAATTTCTATTGCTAATTGTGTTGACGCTAATACAGACGATTTGCCCGAAATTTCGGCAAAACAACTGCCTTAGAATGCAAAACTTCTACTTCCGGTTGACGTGCGTCGCTCAAAAACGTCTTTGCGTAAACTCCCCAGTGAAACCAATTGAAACGACTAGACGTGGCTTTCAGGCCATATTTCAGTTCCCAAACAGATACAACAGCAAACTGACCAACTACTCCTTTTTTTCAAATGCACCCAGCAAACCTTTCATTACAATTCCAATCTCTGGAGCAACAAAGTCGACTTCAATCTTCAAGGAGGGAAGACTGGGTTAGACACTCACGAGACCAAGTTACCGACTTATTGGAACACACCGTTTAACAAGATCTGTCTTGGAATGAAGATCGGTCAGCAGTTTAAGTCTGTTGTCATCAACCATCAAGCAAAATCCCTGTATTCACTGATCGCAGATGGCAAATATCGTGCTTCTTCACTGGGCCGTAACACGTGGAAGAAGCTCATTGGGTCTCGGGCCTCTTTACAACCCAACTGTAACAAGGAAGGATTCAACGTTCTATGCACCCAAAGCCACCACTCCAAAGCGAGAATTGGTATCGTTGGAAATGAGCAAAAGGATTGCACCAGTTGTGACTCCAGAATCGGGTTTGGCACTGAAGGGTTCCCTGTTGACTCCAACACGTGTGGCAACGAAGCTTCTTCTCATGGACCAGATAATGGCGAGCAGCACATCAAAGCGATGGGATATATTTTAGTCCAGTAATAGCTGTAATACGCAGAAACAGCCTTCAAGCGGCCTTAAAATGCAGCTAAGAAACTGTTAATTATTTTTAAAAAGCGGTTAAATAAGGAATTTGTAAAAATAAGGTGAAATAAAATTTTGCATTAAAGGCCAGAAATTCTGCTTCTTTGATGACTGAATGTAGTTCTCTGCAGTGTATCATTTTCATTACATTAGTATCGCCTCAGGTCAAAAAGTATATCCGGATAACAAGCGCGGAACGAAGTGTTATGAAAACTGCTCAAGCCATGTAAAAAAACTAGCTTGAATTGCAGACGTCTCCTCGAGTCGCAAACATCCCTCCCGGGAGTTTGCGACTTGACGAAACGGCTGCAATTCAGGCTAGTAAAAGGCGAGAAAGTTGATTTTCGTCAACATTGAAATTTTGCTTACTTCGTAAAATAATTAAAGAGAAAAGAACAAAAGACGAGTTCTACAGAACAAAGTTAAAATTTCGCCCATCAGCGGAAAATGCCTTTTTTGTAACGTTAGAGTTAACCATACTTCATACAGAAAGATCACTAAAAACAACAACAAACAAGAAACTAGGACCAAATATAAAAAGGAACACAACAATTAAGACGTTTCAGGTTTAAAACCCTAAAATTCCCTCAACTGAGTTCTATAAACTCTATGAACATTGCTATAAACACTGACATTGGCTAAATCAAGATTTATACTACAGGCTAATTATCCGCCTAAGACAAGATATCCTTCAGGGTTTCATGGGATACAATGTCAAAGAGGGCGCGCCCAGAACCATACCAAGTCTCAACGAAACAGCTAAAAGGAGAGGAAAAACAATCACTCCCGGTTCGAAATAAAGCTAGCTGTGTGAAATGTCATTGAACAAATGTGTGATTAAACTATTGTGTTTTCACTGAACAATGTTAAAAAAAGGTCAAGTAAAGACTGTCCAGAAACGCTGTTAACACACTATTACACTGAAATACTGCCATTTTTCTCGATCTTAGCTGTTGATCAAAAGAGCTATGAAGGCAGCCTTTTTGTTTATCATTCATGTTCAGTCTTTTAGGATAAATGTCCTCTAAAATTCGTCTAAATTCGTCTTACGACTTTATACTTAAACGAACCTCTTGTCAGACGAAAAATTCATCTCTAGTATACGTTCAGGCATTTAGAAAATTCGCCTCCAGTATAAATTCGGCCATTTTATTTCGTGGCCGGAAATAGGTACACAGGACCCACAATTCATTTCGTTATTGATCTTCATATTTGGATTAGTAACTATTTATCAGGATTTACTCGGGACTTAGTTGACAGGTCTATTTACTTAATAGCCCAGCTGGAAAATGTCATTTTCAGAATTTTTAGGTACAGTATGTTGCCCAGTATCCGGACACTTAAGTTTAACATTGCAATAACTTTCCATTGTTAGTCGCCAGAGCTCTGAAATTTGGCCCAGAGAAAATCTATTTTGTCCTTAATATGACAAAAGACAGTTTAACTTTTTTGCCTTTGTTTCCATCGCGAAATTAATATTTTTGCAGAGCTCCTATGTTGCCCAGTATCTGGACAGCTGGCCCAGTATCCGGACACAACAATAACAACGTAATTGAACATAAATTTCGACAGGCAAGCGACTTATAACCTTCTCTTGCACTTGCAAAGTAGTCTGGCTATCGATTCTAAAAATATAACCTAGCATTGTGAAATAAAACAAAGCAAATGACTGGGGTATGGTGGGGAACGCGAGCGGTTGTTAAATGGCATAATACTTACCTCCTTGTTGTCTAGGACCTTTTTCACCGATTTAAGGAAGGCATCCGTGGATATGCCGAAGCCGCAGTTTGCTAGCTCAATTAGCCAATCTGCAAACGACTTTTTTTCTTCATTTTTTATTTTAAAAAAAGCTTGCGGAATCGCAGGCTACTTGGGGAAGGGACCTCAATGCGACGCGGTCAAAGGTCACTCTGCTATTTAGTCTGACCTGCAGTGTTGATTTTTTCCTACAGACCCTATAATAAGCCTGCTTTTCTAGCACTAATTCCTCCTTCTTTCACATCTCTCAATCCCTTTGTGACATATTTCAGACCGTTGCAACCCTATTCTAGCAGTCACAACTGGGGAAAGTATGAGAATTCCAGGTTCAACTCCGACGGTTTCGATTATATATAGAAAATGCAGTCACGCGAAACAAGCGGCGCACACGAAATCAAGTCACCTCCGAATGAGTGAAGAAAATTTCCGTACGGAGTTGAGTAGAATTACATTTTACGACTATATCATATATCCTAAGCTTTAATTATAGTTATAGATATGAAATAAATCTTATCTGGATAATGTACACAGCTAATTCATCGATTCTGTACAGCAAAGAAAAAACTGTCGGGATACTGGGCACCTGACATCAATACTTAGTGAATGTTTCTGGGCTCCGTTATTCCAATCGAATTTCAAGAAGAATTAACAAACTTTCTGAGAACCTGACTTCTTTAAGTATCCTCACTTTAAATATAAAACCGTTTCTTTGAAAATATCACATATTACCTACCCTTTTCTGAGTAGCACTAATTTTAGTGCGCAGTAAACAGCGTAAGTATTAGCCATGAAATGTTTATTCACCTGAACAGAAAGGCGTCTTCTGCGATTGTTTCGCAAGCTTTCAACTCGTCAAAACCTTCAACTTAAAGCTGCAATGTTCAGCTTTCATTCGAAATACTTCGTTTACCGATAGCTGAAAAGGGCGCCTCAGAAACTGATTATTTTGATTGATTAAATATAAAACCGCTCCTTTGAAAATATCACATATTATTTACCTACACTTTTCTGAGTAGCACTAATTTTAGTGCGCAGTAAACACCGTAAATATTAGCCATGAAATGTTTATTCACCTGAACAGAACGGCGTCTTCTGCGATTGTTTCGCAAGCTTTCAACTCGTCAAAACCTTCATCTTAAAGCTGCAATGTTCAGCTTTCATTCGAAATACTTCGTTTACCGATAGCTGAAAAGGGCGCCTCAGAAACTGAGTTTTTGTTTTAAGTGTCCGGATACTGGTACCGTCCGGATACTGGGCAACATACTGTAACTAACCGTTCGGGATAGTAAACATAATTTTCGCAAACCATATCATAGAGTTTATAAATCAAGATTTCTTGGCTTAGACTTGCAATACAAATGGAAAACTAATTAGCCTTTGTCTGCTATGGTATAAACTCCCCACACACATTGCACATTACCAAAAAATCTTATCTACAGAGGAATTGTAACCAGAAGGATACCTTTTTCAAATCTGTGCGGAATGTTTGACCTTCTTGTTTACGTCTTTGTTTATAACACTTTCAAGAGTCTTACAAAGCACTGTTGAAAACTGTACTGATAGGCCTGTTCCGTAAAGCCCGCGTTTTTCGACGTTTTCTTGTCGTTCGAACCGTAAAGCTATGGTAAAAACGGGCAGGAAAACGAGCAACTAGTTTTGCACCATTGGTTCACTTAAACCGAGTTATAAAGCTGCGATATTGTGCGTATTAGAAGCCACCAGTCAAACAAGTCTTACAGCAAATCAGGTTGTTCCAGAATGTAGAAAGTGGCTTTTCAACTCGTTTTGCAGCAAAGGCCCAAAACAAGTTGCTCATATTACTGTAGCTGCTTTACTGTTCGAACGAACTTAACCTAAAAGAATCTTTTAAAACTACAAATTGCTCGAGACAAAACAATCTCGTGCAAAAAGAAACAGTCCAGCCTTTCTTCAAGATAAATATTTGCCTCCAAAACAGACTTTTGAAAATTATTTTTAGGAACACTTTTACTAACTATGTCTGGTTACTTGGACACAGTTTTATTAACCAAGCGGGTTGCCGTTAATATCGACCACTGGTTCTGGTCTCCAACACAAGTCAACTGTTCAGAAGCCAATAAACAGAGAAAACCTCATAGAAATATTGTATTTATCCGGTCTCATTTGGCTTCCACAATGAAGCACTGACTTTTTGAAGCGTTGCTCCTGTTCGTCGCGGCATACCAAGCAAACGGTGCTAAAATTACCAACAGCACGAATAGCGCTCACGCCCAAACAGACGGTGAAACAGTTGTGTGCAATCAGTACATTGGAACGGACGTTGGAACTACCGACGCTATCAAGAAACTCGATCAAAAACTGGATCAGATAATTAAACTGCTACAAACTTCTCCTAATCCAAGTAAGATTATTGCCTTTAAAGATATCCTCCATGCATTTAGAAACAGATAAAAACAGTTTCTTGCTGGACTACAAGCTGAAGAAAAAACAGAACGATACTACAAAAGTAAGTCTCGAAAAGTTTGGTAGTTTTTCCTTTCTTAGTTTCTTTCTTTCCCTTTTGTTTTTGTTTGTTTACTCAGTTTTTTTAAGCTGTTCGACAGAGCGCAAGTAAAGCTATGTTGATATTTAAAGCGAAGAATGAAATAAAACCATGAAGTACAATTTTACTGCGCGAGGTGTTAATATTGGTGTTAATTAACAGCCTTTACCAGAATTTTGTAGTCCCCCGTAGGTCATCTCGATATGGCTAATACTGTCTTCTAATTCTCCAGTAACAGCTTCAACGTGCAAAGAGATTTATGAAAAAAACATGTAAGTATAAAAGATACATCATTCTAACTCCGTTAATTAACACATATCTCCATTTACAAACGCACAATACCCAACTTCCGTAAAACTGTTGGCAGTATATCAGGTATTCCGCACACCTATCCAAACTCTGAACATAACGAAGTTCCCAAGAAAAAAGCGAGAAAAGTAAGGAAGTTTTGTAATAACTCTTGCAACTGATTTAAAGCGAACAAAATTGCAAATATTTTTTAATCAGTGACGTACAAATTTGAAAAGGTAAATAGTAAGAAGGAAACAAAGGTTGAAAGTAACAAATGAATACAGCGACCACTGGTTTAGTATAAAGAAATTTTGCAGACATAGGAAACTACCACAATGCAGCAAAAATTGAACATAAGGAGATGGTGTACGTAAGCAACAGATCAAGAAACAAACTCCGATCTGGGATTGGTACTATAAAAGTAACAGACTGAACAAAAGAAGAAAATTTACAGTACTTGTATGGAGCGTCGAGTTTACCGATGACGACGTTATTTGTTATTCTTAGATTATCCAAGGACCGTGTTGGACTTTGAGACAGCGTTTCAAATTATCCTAGCGATTTATATGTAATAAAATTCTTCCTCTCGATAAAAATGGCCAAATGTCTTGATTTGAGTTTGCCAATGAAATTGTACTTTTCACCAGGTCCAAAGCAAACAAAACGCACCTGCTGGATGATGGATGCAGAAAGATTCCCGTATATTGTCACATGACCAGTCAAGGGCTTGATGCATGCGGAGGAGGTGGATGGACCCTGGTCATGAAGATCGATGGCTCAAAGGTGTTTAAAGATCAATGTTTTCACATCTAGCTTGGTTTTTCATCACCTAATTTCCATTCTAAAGACAAAATTACAGTGCAAGTCCAGAGTCAAGCTAAAGGGGTAGGACAGGAAATCTGGTGAGGTTAGGTCTAAAAATTGTTGGATCAATGATGTATCAACTCACTGTAAGCAGTAACAGACAAAGTATGAGTAGGATAATATGAGATTGACATAATAAGGACTTACAGAGTTCATTGCTGTTTTTTGTGTTCGCAGAAAACATTTCACTACAATTCTAAACTGTGGAGCAACACAGTCGACTTCAACCTTCCAGGAGGGAAGACTGGGTTGGACAATCACGAGACCAAGTTACCGACTTATTGGAACACACCGTTCAACAAGATCTGTCTTGGAATGAAGATCGGACAGCAGTTCAAGTCTGTTGTCATCAACCATCAAGCCAGATCCCTGTATTCACTGATCGCAGATGGCAAATACCGAGCTACTTCACTGGGCCGTAACACGTGGAAGAAGCTTATTGGGTCTCGGGCCTCTTTACAAACCAACTGTAACAAGGAAGGATTCAATGTAGTTTGTACCTACAAGGACTGGTCTAAAGCAAGGATTGGTATCCTTGGGAACAACGAGAAAGACTGCAGCACCTGTAACTCCAGGATTGGGTTTGGCACTGGAGGACACCATGATGACTCGAACACGTGTGGCAACGAAGCTACACCCGCGCCAGATAATAGCTACCAGCACATCAAGCTATGGGATACATCTTGGTTCACTAAGTTCTGCAGTACGCAGAAAAAAACTTCGAACGGCCTTAAAATGCAACTAAGAAATTGTTTATTCTTGTCAAAAAGCGGTTAAAAATTGACTGTAGGATGACGGATTTGTAAGAATGAGATGAAATAAAATCCTTAATGGAAAAGGCCAGAAAGTTTCTTTCTTTATTATGCTTCAGTCTCTGTATCACTTGGAGTAAACAAGTATCGTCTCTGGTCACAAAAACTCGCGCACGTACATTTTTGCTAGACTGAGAACAGTCTCTTCACTTTCTTTTTGAGTCACAGAAGATGGAGAGCAGGGGTGAGCGGCGAAGTCGTGAGGAACGAGGGCGGAAGCCCGTGCCAAGAGTAAAAAGGAGTCTCTCTGCCCAAGCTCTGCCCCAATTTCTCCTGCTTTTTAACATGATTTGCATAATTTCGCTCGCCGCGCGTGTCTCTGAGGAAAGAAGTACGATCGCTTAGGGTCTAGTCTTTGTTTGAATTATTTCATTGTTCTCAAACGCAACTGAGTGACGCCACTATCCTTTCTCCTTATCAATCACACTATCGTCAAGGAAACACCATTAGCTTCCCTAAGCAGTGGTACGCCTAGCAGTTTTGCGCTCCTCAACAAAATATACCCACAAAAAATTATATAGATGACTTTCATGTTCATATTCTTAAATAACCTTTACAAAGGCCGGTTCTAAAAACGTGAACTGGTCGAAACACGTTGAAAAAAGAAAAACAAATTTGCACCAAGGGACCAATGTTTTCCTATACTTTTCGCTTACTGTTCATTGTAACTTCAAAAAAACCCAGAAAATTCACGCCAGTTTATCCTTAAGAATTGTTTCAAGGAATTTTGAGAATTTCTCAATTTGAATCTGTTTGCCGTTTGTCGTAAACTCTAAATCCCTGTAATGTTAAACTCTTTGGACATGAGGCGAATCACCAGCAGCAGCTGTGTATGGGGACTTGGATCTCTACACTGGGAATAACCACATTGTTACACTTAGCGCGAGATTAAGCTCAGTCACAATCGCAAAAAGCAACAGTGGTAAAAATTAACATTCCTTCGGCTTAGTTAACTTCTGATATCATAAGCTGCTTTATACTAAAAATACAGATTCATGAACGCAGTCTTTACACATCGAATTTTACAAAGAGAATGTTTCTTCGGACAGACCATCAATCCCACAAGTTTTCATGCTTATTGTCATTAACCATTTGAAAAGACTGTACAAATAAATCATGCTATCATATGCGACTGTTTCACGAACAAAAATCATTAGTTGGAAAATACTGCACAGTTCAACAGCAAATAACACACGAATTGCACATATTCACTGTGATAGTTATCCGGCCTCTGAAAGCTATTCTTTGCATACCTAGGAGTAAAAGAGCCAAATTAAATGTCTAAATCGGTACTCGCGGTCCAAACTGTTCACATTGACCATTTTTATATTGCCCATTAAACACCCTTCAGTCTACAAAGTTTTGCATATTAACCGTTGTTTTCCATTTTTCCTGGGTATAACAGACGTCCAAGGGAAATAGAAGACAATCCTTACGCAAACTTTGAGAACGTACAGCTAGGTGTATTATGGGTAATGTGAAATTATCAGCAAAACAACTGAATTTCAGAGAGCTATAAAAAATAAAAGCATATTTATGATAAAATCAGAAAAAAAGATAACATTAAATAGATAAATAAGAAACACAACCTCTATAGTTTACTTAGTCGCATCTCTTTCCTCCACATAAACGAATATCAGGAGAAAATATTTCTCCGCAAATCTATTCACGCTTTTTTTAAACGATTACACTGAACGTACGAAAACACCCGGTAATTCGCACACAGAGTTAAGCAACATTGAATTGATCACCTTCTTGGTTATCCTGGCTCCAGAGGTCACGCGAGCAATCTCTCGGGGAGACAGGGGCTCGGGGGAAAAGAAGAGTTTCTCCTTACCCTCCCCTCCCTACTCTGCTCCCGCACACAAATGTCTGATGTATCCTTAGCCAGACATCCATGTAGTGATTAAATAGCAAGCCATAAATTCATCAAAGAAACTCTTACTTACAACAAAAAACATAACGAAGTTAAAAAAAACTTGTCTAAAAGAAGGAATAATTTGAAAATAATTCACGACTTAAGCTGTAAACGGTCGAGACCCTTAACTTCCGTATTTCCAATGCGTTAAGTCAATTACATTCTATGAATTTCCTGCTTTGTCTTTATACGTAAAGAAACTGAGGCACGGCTATAAACAGCCGTCTGCTACAGACAAAATTATACAGAAGCACGGTGTGTGCCTTCAAGCACAATTTTCGTCTACTTTTATAAGTTACTCCCAAAGAATTTGAGAGCTTTTCATGAACATTACTACAAATTTAGCATTCAAACTGCCAGCGCTTATCGGTGAGATCTCACCGGCGTCATTTTAAACGGATACGATGAACCAAGTAATTAATTAATTAATTAATATTTCGACTGGAAAATTTTCTTGTCTTCTATACGAGTCAAAACTAAGCTAAAAAAAGAGACTCAGCATTGCGGAGTACAAGTATTCCGGTTCAAGGAACATTACAGAATATTGTAGTTTACTCGATAACAAACGCTTCAATACAGCAAACTTTAATCGAAAGATGAGATTTTGGTTCATTTTAGCTTTTTCTCTGTTGCTCACAGCAAACGCAACGAATGGAACGAAAAGTACCGATGGCAAATCATTTGTCTGCAACCAGTACAACGGACATAACTCTGAAACAAACCAAGCAATCAAGAAAATCGACAAAAAACTGGATCAGATAATTGAAATGCTACAGCCTTCTCCTAATACCGGTAAGAAATTCTTTGAACAGCGTTTTGTGATGAATTTATTATGAAATAGTTCGAGACTTCAGGAGTGATAAACCTGAATACAAACCATGAAAAAATATCTCATATCTCAAAGTGTTTCTTACGGAATGGTGTGGAAAGTCTTCTTTTTACAAATAACACGCTTTATATCCTTTTATTTTCGGTCTCACAGCTTCAACGTGCAAGGAAATCTATACCAAGAACTTGTAAGTATATACGTCTACAAACAGTCAACAAAAACTTCCAAAAAAACGAATTGGTCCCAGAATAAAAGTTCGTATCGGTAAATTTATGTAACTAAGGTAAAGGCAATCTAAAGAATGCTTAAATTCTATGGAAAATTATTATTGTGGGTTTCATTTGATGTAGGCAAACATTGCAGCGCTAAAAGCCCTTAAAACACTAAACCTTGAACTGATTTAGGTTAGATCTTTAAAAAAAAGACTGGCCTTTATGGTCACAAAAGAAAAACACAGAGAATTGCTTCTGAATATTCTTCAGTATTTTAGAAAATAAAAAGTGAAAAGTGGTGCACAAATGGTTACAAGTAAACTAAAATACCGATAAGAAAATGGTAAGAAAATAATAAGAAGATAAGAATAAAAAAGAATTAAAATTAAATAGAAAACTCAGACAATTTACGAAACACTCAAGCTGGAAAGATAGTTTATGAATCACTAACTTAAGAGGATTGAACAGTTATCATATATATGGCGGTAACGAAAAGTCCTTCTTATCGATAAAGTCAGTAAAAACAACACTACTCGATATTTTTATAAGATTATTCAACTTCGACCAAACATTGCTTATCTGATAAGACAAATTTCTTTTAGGAGAATTCTGATTTTCCATCGCGTCCTAACTTTAACAGAAACAAACAAACAAACAAGCTGGGAGTAATCAGTAAAGTGGTATGTTTTAACAGGTCCAGTGAAAATAAAGCGTATTTGCTTGATGTTGGATCTGCAAAGATTCCCGTATATTGTCACATGACCAAGCATGGTCTTGATGCATGCGGAGGAGGTGGATGGACACTGGTCATGAAGATCGATGGCTCAAAGGTATTACAAGTTAAATGTTTTCACAAGCTGTCACGTTTGTCATCACCTAATTCCCAATACAAAGGTAAAGCAACAATGTAAGTCAGAAGTCCATGTCAAATGAAAGAAAGGGAATACGGTACGTACGTGTAGTGTAGGTTTAAAAAGTTTTAGCTCAATTGACTGTAAGTAGTAACAGACAAAGTATGAAGAGAATAATAAGTGAGGACTTCGCAACAAGACCAGTGAAAACCGAGGCGAGACTGTATCATATTTCTCAAACAGATAAAACAGCTGGTAGTAACAGCTGATAGTACTCTTTATGAATAAGTTAACTGATTTTTTTTTTTTTTTCAGAAAACATTTCACTACAATTCTAAACTATGGAGCAACAAAGTCGACTTCAACCTTCCAGGAGGGAAAAATGGGTTGGACAATCACGAGACCAAGTTACCGACTTATTGGAACACACCGTTTAACAAGATCTGTCTTGGAATGAAGATAGGTCAGCAGTTCAAGTCTGTTGTCATCAACCATCAAGCCAGATCCCTGTATTCACTGATCGCAGATGGCAAATACCGAGCTACTTCACTGGGCCGTAACAAAACGTGGAAGAAGCTCATTGGGTCTCGGGCCTCTTTACAACCCAACTGTAACAAGGAAGGATTCAACGTTCTAGGCACGTATAGCAACCACTCTAAAGCAAGAATTGGTATCGTTGCTAACAATCAAAATGTCTGTAACAGCTGCGACTCCAGAATCGGGTTTGGCACTAGAGGGCTTTTCGATGACTCCAACACGTGTGGTAACGAAGCTACTTGTGGTGGAGATAATGGCGACCAGCACATCAAAGCGATGGGATACATCTTGGTCCAATAAACGGCCTTCAAATCCAACTAACAAACTATTGATTGTTGTTGATTACCGTTTCAAAAGTTATTCCATTAAGGGGTTTGTAAAAATGAGATGAAATAAAATCCTGTATTGAAAAGGCTTTTCTCTATCATTTGGATTAAAAAAGTACCGTCTCAGGCCAAAAACTTAATCAGGACACGAAGGTTTATAGAAACTCGGCTTAAGACCCAACAGAAAGCGTTGAAGGTGTGATTGTTGCAAACCTCGTATCAACCAGCGCCTGTTATAAGGTAACAGACTTGAGCCGCAACCAGTTCCCAGGTTGATACCTTTGGAGAACGTTTTTAGAGAGCAAGGACGAATTTTTATGTTTTCAAAAGCACCATCGAGTTTGGGGCAGAAGGTATCAAAATTCAGAACGAAGGAATATGCTTTTCAAGCATCGTCTCAGATCAAAACTGACTCTATCAAGATACTGAGCGCGGAACGAAGTGTTATAGACACTGCTCAAGCGCTATTAAACGCTTTATGTATAACTTTTGTCTTATTTGTATCAACGTCATGAAATAATGTTTACTTTTTGTTTCGTAAATTATTTAAGACCACAACTGGTTTTCACGTTAATACTTTTTACACAAGGAAGCACTAGAAAAAAATAACGAAAAAAGAAAGGAAGGAAGGAGAATACAAACCAAGACTTCTAAAGAGTAAAATTAAGGTATGGACCAGCGGCCGAAAGTGCATTTTCCTTGAACTTAGACTTCACTTTACTTTATGCAGGAAAAAAGATATAGAAGTATAGGCCAAATCTAAAAGGAGCATAACAACTTAAGACTTTTTAGGTTTGCAACTCTAAAATCTGCTAACAATAAACACTCTTTTAAATAAAATTTCCTTTGCGGCCAGCAATACGCAATTTTCTCGACGACCTTATGCGACCGCAAGTACCGAAATGTATTTAGTATTTACTATCACATTTAATGAGAATGTCAACATATTTGACAGCTTGTCAAAAAATAAAACTAATTGTTAATTATCCAACTGAAAAATTTTCTGGTCTCCAACACAAGTCCACTATCCTGAGATGAACAAATAGAGACTATCTTAGAGGAATATTAAATTCATCCAGTTTCATTTGGCTTCCAAAATGGAATCTTGGCTTTTTGCAGCGTTTTTCGTGTTTCTGGTCGCATACGTAGCTTATGGGGCAAAAATTACAAACAGCACGAATAACGTTCACGCCCAAACAGACGAAGAAACAATTGTGTGCAATCAGTACATTGGAACGGACGCGAGAACCAGCGAAGCTATCAAGAACTTGGATGAAAAGCTGGATCAGATAATCAAACTACTACAGCCTTCTCCTAATCCAAGTGAGAATTGCTTACACAAAGAAAATTATCCTCCGTTCAGAAAAACAGTTTCTTGCTTGACTACAGGCAGAATAATGAAATGAAGTATACAAAAGTAAGTCTCGAAAAATTTCTTAGTTTATTTTCTTTTTGGCCGATTGCCATTTAGAGCACAACGCAAGCGAAGCTTAGCTGCTAACGCGAGGAATGACATTAAACCATGAAATAGCTTATTCACTGCGTAAAGTGTTATTTGTCGTTAACCATTCGCATTATTCAACAGCCTTAAAAAGAATTTAGAAGTACTTGTGAATCATCTTGATATAGCTAATGTTGTTTTCTAATTCTCCAGTAACAGCTTCAACGTGCAAAGAGATTTATAAAAAGAGCATGTAAGTACAAAAGATAGAAGAAACACCATTTCACCACTGTTTATTTACACGTATTCATTTGCAAACACAAAGTTTCCAACTTCCGCAAACTGAACTACTGCCAAAATATCAGGTTTTTTACTCACGAATNAGAATTGCTTACACAAAGAAAATTATCCTCCGTTCAGAAAAACAGTTTCTTGCTTGACTACAGGCAGAATAATGAAATGAAGTATACAAAAGTAAGTCTCGAAAAATTTCTTAGTTTATTTTCTTTTTGGCCGATTGCCATTTAGAGCACAACGCAAGCGAAGCTTAGCTGCTAACGCGAGGAATGACATTAAACCATGAAATAGCTTATTCACTGCGTAAAGTGTTATTTGTCGTTAACCATTCGCATTATTCAACAGCCTTAAAAAGAATTTAGAAGTACTTGTGAATCATCTTGATATAGCTAATGTTGTTTTCTAATTCTCCAGTAACAGCTTCAACGTGCAAAGAGATTTATAAAAAGAGCATGTAAGTACAAAAGATAGAAGAAACACCATTTCACCACTGTTTATTTACACGTATTCATTTGCAAACACAAAGTTTCCAACTTCCGCAAACTGAACTACTGCCAAAATATCAGGTTTTTTACTCACGAATCCATCATACCTTCAAGACAATGATGTTCTCAAGGCGTAGAAGAGAAGATAAAAAACAAAGAGGACAAAATGATCAGATTTTTACTAAATCTTGGAACATATTCACGACTTTAGACTTCAAGGTCGCAAAAAAAAAAAAACACATTTGTTCTCAGTGAGTGATGATAAAATTGAAAATATAAATAACAAAAATCGGTTTGCCAATATTGAAAATAATAAGTAAAGATATCGATCACTATTTCAATGGGAAAATATATCACAGATATAAAAAAATTCCATAACGTTGGAAACGTTCTAGTTGAAATAGACGTTTAAATAAGCTATTGGCATAAGATGACGGAGTACGCCGAGGACGTAAGCAACAGATCAAGAATCACAGCCCAGTCTTGGGTTAGTAATAAAGTAAAAAAATATACTCTTACAGAAGGTCAAAGTCAGTAATGACTGCGTAACTCTGTATTATTTGAGTATCAAATGTGTCATATGAAAATTCGAGAAAGCTTTACAGATAATCCTAGGCTATTTTATTCAGGTTTTAAAAAAAATTCTCCCTTCTGGCTCTCAATAAAGAAACAAATATTGTGATTTGAAGTAAATTAATGACGTTCTACGTTTAACCAGGTCCAAAGCAAACAAAGCGTACTTGCTGGACGTTGGATCTACAAAGGTTCCCGTATATTGTCACATGACCAGTCATGGGCTTGATGCATGTGGAGGAGGTGGATGGACGCTGGTCATGAAGATCGACGGCACAAAGGTATTAAAAGTGTTCTTAGAAGTTTCAACGTTTGTCATCACCTAGTTCCCAATATAAAGGTGAACTTACAATGTAAGTTACGAGTCCACGTCAAATGAAAGAAAGGGAATCTATTCCGTGTAGGTTTAAAGAGTTTTAGCTCAATTTACTGTAAGTAGTAACAGACAAAGTATGAAGAGAATAATAAGTGAGGACTTCGCAACAAGACCAGTGAAAACCAAGGCGAGACTGTATCATATTTCTCAAACAGATAAAACAGCAAAGTGATAGTACTCTATATAAAAGAGTTAACTGATTTTTTTTCCAGACAACATTTCACTACAATTCTAAACTATGGAACAACAAAGTCGACTTCAACCTTCCAGGAGGGAAGACTGGGTTGGACACTCACGAGACCAAGTTACCGACTTATTGGAACACACCGTTTAACAAGATCTGTCTTGGAATGAAGATCGGTCAGCAGTTCAAGTCTGTTGTCATCAATCATCAAGCCAGATCCCTGTATTCACTGATCGCAGATGGTAAATATCGAGCTACTTCACTGGGCCGTAACACGTGGAAGAAGCTCATTGGGCCTCGCGCCTCTTTACAACCCAACTGTAACAAGGAAGGATTCAACGCTCTATGCACCGATAGCAACCACTCCAAAGCGAGAATTGGTATCGTTGGTAACAACCAAAATGTCTGTAGCAGTTGCGACTCCAGGATCGGGTTTGACACTGGAGGGCTCTTTGATGACTACAACACCTGTGGCAACCAAGCTACTCACGGTGGAGATAATGGCGACCAGCACATCAAAGCGATGGGATACATCTTGGTTCAATAAGTGCTGTAATTCGCAGAGAAACTACCTTCAAACCGACTTAACAACGGGCAGAAACGGCCTTTAAATGCAACTAACATACTATTGATTGTTGTAATATGTGGTTTTAATCGAAGAAATGATTAGCGCTGAAATAAAAAAAACTGATTCAACAAAAAGACTGTTCTTTGATTAAATATCTTTCTCTGTATCATTTCTAAAAGATGAAGGATCGCCACAGGTTAAAAGATAACTAAGATGCCAACTAAGAGTGCTATGAATTCGCTGAAACTTCTACAAGAGAGCTGAATATTATGTTTGTCAACCTTCATCAACATTAATGAGAAAGGTTACCACTTTCGTGAAAATAAGGCTTGACCATTTAAGTTTAAGTTTAATAATACTTTACCATCCATACAATAAAAATAGTAAAAAGGTGCAGGAAAAGGTGGCGGGATAGCGGCAGGGGGAAATTGAATTCCCATTCTAGGGCCACTCTCCTTTCATAAACATGAACACATTTCAAAAAACCTTAGGCTAATATATTACAAAGGCAATATGATAAATCTATTGATTTTTGATATAACATAAGAAATAAAATAATAATAATAACAATAATAACAAAATATAATTAATAAAAATGTAATAAGTAGAGGGTATACCTATTAATACAACTTTGAGCACAAGTATCTTAAAAGGGAAGAATTAAGGTTAGATTCTCAGATAACATATTCAGACGGGAGAGAATTCCAGTCACTGACGTAACTATTTCAAAAAAACACCTAAAATAATTAGTGCGAAAGCGCTGCGGCCCTAGCTTAAAATCATGGTTCCTACGAGTTCGCGATGGACCTATGATGTAATAAAATTTGGAGGCGTCCACGTCACAATATCTCAATAAAATATTGTACAGTAAGAGCAAGAAAGATATTTACGCCTCTGTTCTAAGGATTCCCATTTTAACTTCCTTAAACTTTCTGTGTACTCCTTTCCCCTGCCGTGACGAAGTAATCGACAAGAGCCTTGGGCGGTTTCCAAGACTATATCTGTAACTGATCCACTAAAAAGGCAAACGGCATCCGTGAAAGAAAACGACGCAATCAAAAGCGCTAAAGTTCCAAATAACAGCAACAAAATAAATGAGTTTCAGTATCCTTCGCAAAAAAAACTACCCTTTTCTTCGTTACAAAAAATTCATTTTCTCACTTAAAACAGCAAATCTAACAACAACCACAAAAAAGAAAATCACGGTCTCTCTGCAAGCAAACAATGAATGCCAGTTATAAAAAAAATAACTAAATAATAATGATAATAATAATAATAATAATAATGATAATAATAATAATAATAATAACAAAATTAATTAATTACTATCACATGGCAGACAAGAAAGTGATAAAAAAGAATCACAGTACTCTTTAACACTGACTACATGTGTATATTTGTAATGCGGCCGACAATGAACAATAACCTTGTGGCGAATGTGATGCTTTCTCATGACATAAAATGGGTTAATAGAAAAGCGCTTCAGCGGTTTCAAGTTGAATAGCTCGGATTCAAGCTGTCTCTAGCTTCTTGTTTATCAAAAATACGTGAGCGAGTAGAAGATAAGAGAATGAAGAGCGAACGAATAAAAGAGTCAGTACACGAGCTGACACTGCTGACAAAAAGGTAAGTGTAGAGTAATTTTTTTCGTCAAAGTTAATGGCGGGTAGCAAGCGCAACACGCGTGTAGCGAGCAACGAAGCTGCAAGCCGCGAGAAACGAGGGCGAGTTGCTCGTAGTGTGCCATTGCCTAGCGCCTGAATCAATCTCTCTTGCTTACAATACAGGCCAAGAGAGAAACGAACAATGGAGGACTGATAACTACAGTCCATCAGAAAAATTTCACATTGTACATATTAAGTATAGTAAAACATTTACATACTTGAAGAGTTGCCACAAATTGAATCGTGCTCACTAACGCCAGAGAGGAACCAACTTCAAAATAATGCCTGACAGTATCAACAAAGTGTGTAGCGTCCAGTTTGATATCCACAAATACGTACAGCATCTTGATTCCTTTTGTAGAGTCGATGGGAACTGTAAAGGTATCAACAGAACTAATTACTCTTGATTACAGGTTTTTAAATAACCAGAACAGCAAACGTTCCTAGCCATCCACACGGTCTCAACGCGGTAGTGGCTCTCTCCTCCGCAGAGGCTCCTGCTAGGTATCCCTATAAAATTAGCAATAATCGAAAAAATAGAAAGCGCGCGGGGGACGATGGGAAAAGATAAAAGGCGGGAGCCTCTCTTCTCTCTCTCCTCTTCCCATCGTGCCCCGCGCGCTCTCTTTTTCTTTCTCCTCAGCCTCCCCACAATACAAAGAGGCCTCTGCGGAGGAGAGAGGGGTGGTGGTATACTGTAAACTGCCACTTATAATCCCCCTCCCGACCCCACCTGCCAAAAAGTACATCCGATGATGAGACCCCCGTCTCCCTCTAGCTTGAACATGTATTAAAATGAATTCGATTTGTTATGAAATTTTAAAAGCTCAATAAAAAACCAGTAAATGGATTTTCATCAGTACTGCTATTATAGCTTCTTTTGAATTGCTGTACAGCCTCCTCCCAGGCCCAAAATGATCCCCAACCCTGAAATAATCCCCAAATCGACCCCGAAATGATCCCCATTTCTCTTCACATCGTCCCCGAAATGATCCCCAATTAATTTTTGGAATGGAATGATATACTAGAACTATGGATCGAGCAAAATGCACATTATTGATTAAAGTTTCACCAATAATCTTCACTTGCTCGCATTCTTTAATGACATTAATTTGGGATTACAGTTTCAATTGGGTTAGAAGAAAACATTATTTAATACACAAAGTCTAATATATTTTTAGGAACACCATGAACTGCAACTGACAACATCAAGAAATTAGAAAAATTCCAAATTAGTGTTTTAACACTATTTATGTTGAAGATGCAAAAGTAGACATAAAGGCGATAAGATGACAAAAGCGCTAAAAAATCACATACTTTAGTGAAATGCTAAAATAATGCGATTCAAGAACGTAAACGCTGCAACAGACTTGTAATAATTCCGTCGTGGAATACCATTCTGTTCCAAGAATTAATTTGGGATCATTTCTTCCACGTGAAGAGAGGTGGGGATCATTTCAGGGTCGGAATCATTTTAGGGTCGAATTGGAGATAATATCAGGGTTTGGGATCATTTCGGGGGCTGTAAATTTTTCTTTCTTTTTCTTCTTCTATTCCAGTTAAAAGGCCCCTAAGATATAAGCCTCCCCATTATAAACCCTCCCAAAAGCACTAATGAAGACGTATAAGCTGCAGTTAACGGAATACGGTCAGTGGTTGAATTTTTGGCTTATCACAAGGCGGTCACTAAAGGCCGTAGAGCGGAAGATTTCCCCCGGCTACAATGAACACACGCGGCTTCTTTCATAAGAAAATAAAATAAAAAGAGAACCAAAAGAAATCCCCGGGTGTTTCATTCCCCGCCTACTTGTTGTATTTACTGGTAACTTGAAATCTTAATAACAGCTCTACTTTTCTGAGGCAAACGGTTAATTTCTTTCCGAAACAATTAAGGAGGATCGCACCCATTTTTCAAGGACTCATCCCTTCGTGTTTGATGCCCTGTAATTTTAGCTGTAGTGCAGGTACGGACAAGCCTCAAAATGAAACAAACTGTCTATAAAGCATTGATAATTACGTTTGGTTTCATCACCGCTTTCATAGTAAAAGAATAACGATGACATGATAATTGGGAATTTTCTCAACATCTAGTAATATTCTGCTAGAATCCTCTAGTGTGCTTATTTTCTTCGGAGATATTAGCACTGAATTTTGCTATCAAATAACTCAAAGTTAAATGAATTATACTCTTTGATTGATTGATTGAATACTTTAGGCAGTTTACCTTGGTTTGAAAAAAATCTATGTGTATGTTTTTGAAAATTTAACTTCCTGAAAACTTTGCACCTCAAATAATCTCTTTTTCACTATTTGTTTTTAAATTATGCCTTTTTTGACTCTGCCTCTACTTTTGTCGCTATTGTAAGCCCATCTTTGATGATAAAATTAATTATAATTATTATAATTCATTAATTATACAGGTCCTTACCTAAACAGCTGTGGCCATAATGAACCATCAAATCACAGCCAAGAGCTCTAGCAGTGAAGTCATCAACACAACAAGCCCCATAAGTGACATCTCCCATAATAACAGTATCACACTCTGTGAATCTAAACACAATAACAGACTGACTGTGAAACACAGAATGCAGCTATCCCCTGTATCCACTTAACGAGTGTTTACATGGAGGTGAGGGACCCCAGGAAGGTGAGGTAACCTGCTTAGGTGGGGTAAAAAAAATAACCCTCGTTGACATGCAATCTTACAACCCCTCCATCCTGGGGGTTCACTTTTTCAAGATTATTGAATTTTTGCTAAGCACATATACTGTAAACAAGAAAAATACCGGCAAACCACGTGTTTTGGTGACGATTATTACTCTTCTACACTCACTTGCTGCTCCTGCTGCAACCTTCAGTGCTGTGGCTCTCTATTTTTACCTTGGATAAAGATGCAAAGCCACCGCAATACACTACAATAATTTTTATTAACTCTCCCAAAGGGCTATTCTGAAGTAAATTTACAAATGCTAAAAAGAAGGGGATAAGAAGAAAAAGCTTAAATTAATAAAATTACAATCTTGGTACAAAAACTAAAAGCCTAAACTATGCGTGTACAATAATCATTACGTTATCTCTTTGGAGATCTAAACTAAATCAAATATCAACTATTTAACGCATGGGTTCTGCAACCGCGATTCGCATTTGACGCTCCTCTTAAAGGTACATAGTGACGGGCTATTTCTAGTGTCTGCGGTCAGAGAGTTCCAGGCACTTACAGCGCGATATGAAAAAGACCGTTGCGCAGTAACTGTTCTGCATAGAGGGAGATTTTGATTGTCCCTTTTCCTGGTGTTGTAGTGGTGTGTATCTGATCGCTTACTGAGTTTACTACTCAGGTACAACGGGGCGAGGCCATTAACAATTTTGTATACAAAAAGCGAATTTTGCGCAAATCACAAATCTGACCGGCTACGCGGGTTACCCCACCTTGAAACGTTTACATGGCAAAATTTGACCCCAGCTGAGAGGGTTACCCGGTCTGGTAGACCAGGCTATCCACCTTGGCGGGTCACCCCACCTATCATGTAAACGTGATCAAATTAAAAAGAGAGATTACAAGGACAGGCAGGTAACCCCACCTAAGCGGGTTACCTCACTTACCTGGAGTCCCTCACCTCCATGTAAACAGGCCCTTCATGAATAAAGATTATACTTTATTATAGGAAATTAACGCACCATGAAATTAAGGTATTGGAAATTAACACAACTCAAATTTACGTAAATTTAATGAAAAACAAAAAATTGATGCAATAGAGGAGGTAACAGTTCCAAATGAAGGAAATTAATGCGACTTTCACAAAGAAACAAAACTTGTTGAGCAACAGGGACAAAGGTAAACGAATAATCCAAGAAGAAAACTTTGTTTCTGGTACTTTCTCTAAATGTGCAAAAGGAGTCAAGTAAAGAAATCTGGCTACTTCAAGGGTTCTTCACAGCTTCACCGTTGCTGGCAAATCTCCACCCTACTAAAATACTCCCCTTTCTTTGGTGTCAAGAATTTAAAAAGTGTATCGAGAATGGGGGGCAAAATGATGGAAGTCAACCATACCTTTCCAAGATGTCAGCTATTGTACAAGCAAACATGAGAAGTCCTTCTGGGAACTGTAATGCCACTAAAACAATACAAAAGAACAAATGGTAGTGAGATACAGTGTAAGATCACATCAAACTATAATTATTAATTCATTGCACTGTTGATTACTATTTTCAATGTTTTAGTGCAGAAAACACAAAAGAACATTGAAATGCCATTTTTTAATGTGCAAAGAAATTTGCATGTGATAGCCCAGGACGAGGGGATTTTGCTATCAGGCTGGTGAATTCTGTTTTTAATGTCACTTGCAGTGTGCAATGAAAGTAGTGTCCGATAGCCTGGGGCTAGTGGATTTTGCTATTGGGCTAGTGAATTCTGTTCTTAACTTGCCTGACAGGCTAGTGAAGGATTTTGAGGAATTTAAGTTACAGAAGAACTGTGAAATCAATTCTGCTCATCAAAGAATTTTAGGGGCTAGTTGAAATAATGTTTGGGCTAGTATGCTAGCTTCAGCTTGCCCGAATGGCAAGCTGTAAAAATGACTTTCTTTGCACCCTGCCGACTTGACTTGAAAAGAGGACGAATCCATAACATGTTAAATTTTACAAATTATTAGTAGACAAGCATGTACTACATTAAGATACTTCTAGCCATGGAAACCTCTTTTTCTTTAGAGCTAAAAGAATAGAGCTCATTCATAGAATAAATCATCACACTAAAAATTTCAATCCAATTGCCCCCTTACAAATTTTGTGCCATTAACTGCATTTTATGATGTCAGGGATATTACAGACTTAATGATCCAATGATGGCAATGTCCATGAAAACGCCAATGAAAAATAGACTTTGCATCCTTGCAAGCTTTTTTGCGATTGTCCTAAGTTGCTCAGTTACTTAAAAGAAGGGAATTTATGTTGGAACTGAGGAGCTGAGGGAAATGCCTTCAAGTTCAGAAAGAGATGGTAGAATTTATTGTCTTCCTGTTCCCATTCTCAAGTGAACAAACGATTTGGCCATTTCACATGCAGGGATGGCAAAGCAATTTGCAAAAAAGCATAACATGTAAACACTCGAGGGATTGGGAGAATTCTCGACAGTTATGCAAACCCTCGACTTCGTCTCGGGTTTGTATAACTGTCTTGAATTCTCCCAACCCCTCTCGTGTTTATATCAGGCTATGCAAAGACGGAAAACGTTTTCTATTGCTTAACTAGTGCATTACAGCTACATTGCAAGAATCATATTTGAAGCAAAAAAGGCAGATTGCCATTGTTGTAAAAATGTCTTTTAAAAAGTATAGGCTAATGACCAACTTGTTTGCAGATGTTTTTTAATTGTTTTTTTTTCGCCAGGATTAAGAACCCATTTTAAGAACCTAAGTAGCCTAAAATTCTGTTAACTACCATTTATATAAGAACCTGTTTAGGCTAACTCCTAAAAATGTAGGCTCTTAGTTGCGGGCTTTTACTGTATTCTCAGAGGCTCCTGTGTTGTTGTCTAGAGAGTTGCAAAGAACTGAAAGCTTTATAGGAAATTAAATTCTTACGATAATCATTCTGAGGCATAGGTAACACTAAAGCAAAGAGGTAAGCATTAGGTAGGGGTAGAAACTCATGCCATCAGGCACTGTTAGAGCACAGCCCTGATGGTTCCAATGGTGTCTGGCAACAACAAGAGTTAATAATATTGCCCTGCAACTCGGATATTAGAAGAAAACAAAAATAATAAATTCAAACATAAAATTTCTTAGGCAGCATCACACAGTGGTACACAATGCAACTTCTGGACTGCTCCACACATCACAAAATTCAATACAGTATCTGGTTTGATGTCTTGATTGTACCATTTAAAAGCATTTACGCGTGTACACATGTATTCTTAAATAGAGTATTCCAGTAATATTCACCTGTCTAATAGCATCCTGCAAATCTGCATTATTTAGAATATTTCCTCTGGAATCTACCTTACGACTCTCTTGATATTTGTGTCAACCTCTGAAAAAAAAATCAATGAAACATTTCCTGGCAATGAGCTTATTAAAGGAAAGTAACAACTTAGATTAGGTGGTTCAGGAGTAACCCATTGTTTTTTGACCGAAAGTCTACCTATATCACTAAGAAAAATAATACAACTTAGGAACTGCTATAGAAACTGGGATAATATTAATATCAATTTGTAAGTTAGTAATGCAGTATATGTACGTAAAATCAAATTTCTGAATTATGACATGAAGATGAAGTGTGACCAGTTGCAATAAAGAAATAAGAACAACTCATTTGTAAATGTCAAAGATGTTTTGTTAAGCATATGCATATTACATTTGTCCCTTAGCAGTAAAAACTTTCAACAAGAAAAACCTGTTGTGCAGTGAAAAAACTGTAAAGAGCTCTCTCTATTTTAGAGGTGCTTTTAATTAAAGCTGGGGGTTTGTTATTTAGGATTTGAAGAAGTCAAACAAAAAATTTAACCCCACCCTCTAAGTAACTGTAAGATGGCACAAAAATGTAACCCCCAAAATACCTCTCATACAAAGAAAGAACCGCTCTTCCTCTACCTTTTATGCCCTGTTACCCCTCCATCAGTTTCCCTGGTAAACCTGTGGTAAAATCTCTAGCCTTTTCAAAATAAGGAAGCAACAGGGAAAAAGCACAGGAACTCTCCACAGCTAATACTGGATGCCCTGTGATGCTGAATTTAAAAGGATTACCCATTTAAAAGTACTTCTTGTGGACATTTTTAGTTTGTGAGAATATGGTGTTTGGGTGTTAAAATCAATTAATGTAGCTTTAATTAAAAGTCTCCTTAGGGATGAAAGCACATGGGAAAAAATTTAACCCCTATATTTTGCCATCATAGAAGAGTGCAGCCCCCACGTTGAACTACTTTTGAGAATTGCACCCCATTCCAGTCACCCCATAGATAAAAGCTTTTAAAACCACCAAACAGTCCATCGGAGTCCCACAAACCTACGTAACACAACACCCATCTAACAGAAGACCTCCCGCACAGCGGAGCACCACGGGTAAGAAACTCTAAATATCCCAGAAAATTTGGTATTCACTTGACCGTACACCCACCGGACAACCGTCCACCCACACCACAGGCATACCAATGTAAAATAACTCAATCAACAGGTATAGCAACCCGAATGCAAATTGAGAAATCACTTAGCCACCCACATTTTGCAAAGCAGAGACAACTAATGTATCGGTCAAATCGAAGCTTCAACATGCCCCCCCCGGGCAACCCCCCGGGCATTTGACTTTTTTGAAAATTATTGTTCAAATTCCCCCCTACCCTGGACAAAATGCCGTTCAAATGCCCCACACTAGAGTCCATTCAGGTGATCAAATGCCCCCACCCCGGGGACATTTCACAAGCACAAAAATGACAGAAGGACGGCAGAAACACCTTCAGTTGTCGAACAAAATAGTTATAAATATAACAAAAACTGAGAAACACTGTTAGCGTATTTACTACGAACAAAAGTCTCGTGCAAAGCAGCGGAAATCGCTGCTACAAGGTCACTGAATGCTCAGCTTTTCTTCGTCATGCAACATACAAAGCGTTCTATAAAAAATGATCCCATCCTTGAGCCGTACTACATCATGACCATTTCACTGACATGCATCATCGTTCACAGTATTAATTAACATACTTGCAGTAGGTCGAAGTAGTTGACCTGAGCTTTTCATTTTATTTTATGTTGCTGTATTGAATCGCCGATATAGGTATTGTATTTCGTTGTAAACACAACAATGAAATACATTCATACATACAAAGCCTGAATCCAATATTAAAAAATTTAAAATTTAAATACTTCAAATACGGCCCAAAGCTTGTTTAAGCTCTTTCCTCACAACCAATTGGCCACAAAGGCACAATCTTTTCCACGAAAATCCTCTAACACCGCGTCCCCCATGATAGCTCGCCACGCCAATTACATGAAATCGAGGGTGCAGTTCAAATTCCCCACCCCTAAAGCATAAGGGTCAAATTCCCCACCCCCTGGAAGACTCTGATAATCAAATTCCCTCCTCCCCGGGACGGCAAAGGTGTCAAATGCCCCAAGGTATGCCCGGGGGGGGCATGTTGAAGCTTCGATTTGACCGATACATAAAGAGTCAAGAAAGACGAAAACGGAAAGCGGAAATTGTTTCTGTATCCGAGTTGTCTAAAGTATTAAGCTTAGATTAATTGTCAAGTCCACAACTTTGAAATAAAGAGCAAGAGAAAAACAGCCCAAAAGAAGACAAAGTAAGCGGCAGGCCAGCGAAGCTCAATGAGAAAAAAAGCAGCAGAGATCTAGAGCGAGAGAGAAAAAAAAGGAGACATTTTTTTGTTGGAATAACAACATGAAAATTTTGTAGTGGTGGTAACGAAAGGAGAAATGCTAGTAGCCACCACGCGCCGGTGCGAGTTTTCTCATGTAAATACCCCCTCATACTCTGCATGGCTGTGCTCTAGCAATGCTCTCGGGTGACTAAAAACTCTTAGACTTTTCATAGAAATCATATACTGGCCACCCTGGATTTCACAGGTTCAGAGCACTGGGCTCCCTTCAATTTTTCTTAGGGCACAGCCTTGTTCTGTATAATGTGCCAGAGGCCTCTACAGTTACGTTATAGACACGTTGACCTGACATTATACACGTACACGTTTGTACACATACCGTGATTTCAAATAGTTACCTTCACTGTTTAACTAAAAAAATACCTGCAAGCGTATCCGACTTCTTCCCCACGAGTGACTTAATTCCAACAAATCTTTTTCTTGTATTATTCTTGGCAGAAACCCTGGTAGAACCACCTTCCTTCTTCTCTTTCTCATCCACTCTTTCATCCGCCATCTTTGTTTTGGACACCGCTGACCATTTTCACCTATTGATGTTGTGTAGCAGACTAGCAGGTCAGTATAAAACACCGACTACGGACTGCGGACTGCGGACTGCGGACTGCGGACTGCGGACTGCGGACCACGGACCACGGACTGGGTATAAAAAATGGACTAGGTATAAAACGAGGACTCCGGACTGAGTATAAAACGCGGACTTTGCACTATGTTTATAAAAACAGCTTTAGAAGGGTAAAACTGAGAGAAACGGAATGCGAACTGGCATAAAACAGTAGTCCCAGCTCCTTGCCTCACACACAAAACATTGCCTTTAGCTGGTCACGCAGTCTATTCTCCCCAATGTCAGCGTAATATGGAGAAGGAACGCATACTGCACGGGCAAGGAAGGTTATGCCTCTACTCAAGCCAACTGAAAAAGAAAATCTGAATTTTATATAAAAAAAAAAAAAGGAGGAGTTGCAAGCAGGGCCCGCGGAGCAGTTTTCAAAGCGCGGGGGCCGATCCACCTCTTTTGAAGCGTAG
>CALNXI010001346.1:57112-97927 GCA_942486025.1 Porites evermanni
GTTGACTTCGTTATTCACAGTCCACGATCCAAGACTTGCATTCGCGTAAAAGTCCATTGGGTAACCATTTTGCCATTCAATCTGTTGCAATACAACTGACGCCTGTGAAATCAAAGTGAAAATTCGCCACTTTAGAAGGAGACTGGGCCGAGTTAACTTCCGCAAAGACTTCTGGGACTGTTACTAGGGAAAACTGACCAGTGCCTCACTGGTAACGATCCCAGAAACAATTGCGGGATACATTTCGGCTCCAGTCCTCTTCTCGTTTGTAAAGTGGCAAATAAGAAGTTTTATCAACTCCATGGACTGATTCATACAATTTACAATTTTCGTTTCAGCGAAAGGCAGCACTGAGAGGCGGCTTTATTGCAGGCTGCCCGGGTTGTCTGCTTTAATGCGGCGCGAGTAAGCTGGGAGAGGGTGGGGAGGAGAGGAATAAAACATCCCCCCTCTTTCATTTTTTGGCTCTCGTCTCATTTCTCGCTCGGCCAAAACCGAAAATCCCGTTCCTCGCTCTTTCTTTGCTCCGAAACGAAACGGAAATGCTTGCTACGCAGGCTAACTCGAACATACGTTGACATCATAATTACCACGTGACCATCCATCCTCGTTCCCAGGGTCTCTCCTGCTCTTCCCTGCCGAGAAGGGGACAAGTAGACAAGTAGGAGTGACAGCGAGGGAACGGGAACGGGGCGGGTGATCTCCCTTAACAATACTATATATGGCAAGTATTTGACAGCAGGAAGTCCTTCATAACTTAATTTTTGGGGGGATAAAAGAGCAGGTTACGTACCTCGTAAGGAGAAAGAAGAGGTTTAGGAAACGCATATCCCCAATCAATCGATAATCTTGGACAGGCAACTTGGACCCACCTGAAAAATGACACGTGTTTGTGAGAATAACACACAACCACAGAACTTTGCATGCAATACAGTGTATCCTTCGTCTGCTATTGTTTAGTACATTTTATTGCATGTCACGTCTGCTGAAAAATTTTAACGCTTATTCCTTTTGTAGACTGTCCATAGGCTCTCTATTTCCTCTGTGGAAACTTGAGAAAAGTAGAGCAAAACAAGCGCTATGGGAGAGGGGAAGAGTATGGGTGAGCTCTTGCCCCACCCCCTCGCCCTCTGCTCTGACACATACATATTTAGTGCTTCCATTCAATAAACATACCAGCAAAGGGAGGACTGAGAATAAATGAAAGTGAATAAATAAAATAAATCATTGGTAAAGAAGCCAATTTCAATTTCAAGACCCCGTTGATGCTGAAGGCTGTGACCCTCTCCTACTGTTTCAAAGGCTCGCTTACATGAAAGGTAAGCTACCCTGGAGGGGAAGGGGTTATCCTATCTGTTTGCTTGGGTGTTCTCCCTTTTAGAAGGCTACTAAGTGGTGAGGTAGGATTGGAAGCTTAGCTTGCAGGCTTGTGTAGATTGATCACGGATTAGTTAAATTTAAATTAATACGGGATCCACCAGGAAATTGAAGGCCAAATTTCACAAGAATTGTGAAAACACAGGTAAATTCTGAAGATTTTATGTGTAAGATGTCATTTTGTGAAATTTGACATTTATTTTCTCGGGTTCTCATGAGAAATTTTCTTTGGTGCTATAGCCGTTAAAAAATGTAAAAAATTATGCAATATTGTTTAAATAATTCTGGTACAAGGACTTTGTTCACTGAAAATTAACATTACTTAATTTCCTGGTGGATTCCGTCTTAAAATATTTTACGGGCAAGATGGTCCTCTGGCTAACCCTCTTAACGAAAAGGAGAGCTAACTTTTCACACGTCCTTACATGACAGTTACCCTTCCATGTAAACGGAATCTAAAATATAACGGCAAGAATCACATAAATTAGACCATTTTTCTTGTAATCTTCAAGAATATGTTCAGTTAGAGGCCAAAAGAACAAGGATTTTCAACTTACGCATCAACATCTTCAAACAATCGCAGTTTGTCTGGGAAAATTTCAGACATCAAAACCACCACATATTCGAGTCCAGCCTTCTTAAACATTTGCTCCAAATTCTGTAAATTTAAGTAAGTAAAAAGAAAATAACATTTATCTTCTTTAGTTATTAACCACAACAAAAATTCAGAAAGCCAATTCGCGCTATCCGAGTGAGCACAAGAGGCTTGGAGCCGAGGGCGATTCTCCCGCCATGCTTGACGTTATTTTCGGACCAAAACGACTAATAAAGAGACTTCAAAACCCATACCCTCGAGAGTGGTACATACCTACATAAAAGATAATTATAGAGGGGTGCCACCGGGGGTCGTAACAGAAAAATGGTATTTATACAGGCTACTATCATTTCATTCTGAGACGTGGTGATCGAAAAAGGACTTTACAGTATTTGACTTGTTCTTCAGAGATTGTAAGAAACTAACACAATTTCTCTAGTTACCTCTAAGACCTTGGGACTCCCTTGCCTTCCTAAGGTGCTGAGAATGAGGCCAAATTTCCTGGCTTTAGACGCAGCATTTATCGCGTCTCTCCTTGCTTTGAACATGGCATCGATATCATAATATTCACGGGAAAATATTTTACTGTAGGGATCGTATCTAAAATAGAGGGAGATATGAATAAGTGAATAAATAAGTCAATAATTAAACGAAAAATAAATGAAAGGATTGTAGTTTAAATTTGTTATCGGTTTAATTTAGCTCTTTTAATACAGTGGAACCCCGTTAATACGACCACCTTCGGACCATGGAAATTTAGTCGTTTTAACGGGGTAGGGTCAAATTATGGTGCAAAATGCTTTTAAACTACATTCTACTACATGTATACCTTTAATCCGCTATAAATCAACCTTTTTGCAGTTAATTAACAACCTTACAACCGCAATTCAATGCAACTGAACAATGTAACAGTAAGCGAAATTAAGTAATGAGCAAAAACACTGACTTCTTTCTAGCCTGCAGTGCAGGCGTATTTTGGGTGGGCGAAACCTTGTTTGTGTGGCCTGTTCGTGTTCTTAATATTGTTGTAGCCGCCATCTTTGATTTTATGACGGTGGAAGATTGGGGAGAGTAGAAATAGTAACCCTTAGTTTCAACATGGCGCTTTTGCGAGCAAATTGCGCGCTCAAAGAAAACGCCTGCACTGCAGGCTAACTTCTTTCAGTTCCTTGTTATGAAAGGAAGGGGCTTGTGAAATGTGGGGGAGGATACGGGATGGAAATCCCATGCATTTACAAGTTTACTGGACAGCCAAGAAGCGTTGATATGCTTAACAAATTATTAGACATTCCAAATAACCGATCTATGAGAAAAGAACAGGAAATGGACTTGAAGAGAAAAGCCACAGTGGAAGGCAGCAGAAACAAGAAGGCAAAATAACTTTGAGAACCTTGAAATGCTGCAAAGTGAAGCCTTTCAGATCTTTTGTATTATTTATTCATGCATCCTTTTTACTGAACACTGCAATTTACCGGATGTCATGCTAACCACTAACACCTTTGCCTAAAAACATTCAATAAAATATTAGTAATGCGTTATTGTTTGTCAAATTGTGTCTGTTTCGATTCATCAGCCCCACCAAGCATTTTGACTGGTCATGTTAACGGGGTAATTTTATAACGAAAATAAAGACTCAGGACTCCCAAAGGTGGTCGTTGGTCATAATAACGGGATGGTCGGATTAACGGGGTTTTCAGATAAGAAAATGAGTGGGCTTTTGTTCGAGCCACAAAAAAGTGGTCGTAATAACAGGGTGGTCGTATTAACGGGGTGGTCGTATGGCGGGGTTCTACTGTACCCTAAATGCCCGAATTAAAGCCCCTTTAAATAAGCACCCCCACGAGTTAGTACGCCCCCTCCAATCCAAAAAATTAAATAATGTTCTCACAGAACAATTGTTTAACACGCTTTGCTTATCTTTTGAAGCACGATAGTCACTTAGGCATTGATCAAGACGTTTCGACCGCGTACTGCAGGTCTTCATCAGGCGATAGTGTCGATTTGCCGCTGGATGGGACTATTAGTACCACCACGGTTGCTAGTGATTGGTGTATCACGAACCTCACTCATGGTTGGCGGGTTTTGATCCGACTATCGTGAGACTAACGATAAAGAAAACCCTTCATTTACATACTATGATGGACAATATCTTTCATAACAGAGTGATTGCTGTTTGGAATTTGTATGTTGTGTAATAGACGTTTCGCGCATTCAGGTGAACCGGAAAAACAACAAGTCGAAACGAGGCTTGTTTATTATGTAAATTGTCCATTCACGCCTCCAGCGCGATATCCGAAAGGTCTGTTGACCAAAATGTCTTCACCCACATTCTCAAGGGTCCCCAATAGGGTTCTTCAATCAAGTCATCCCGATGGTTATTTTCGGTATCCCGCATCCTGTGCATACTTTCAATCCCGAATCCGGCATTTATATAAGGCAAATCCCGTGTCCCGAAAAACCTACTTGGGACCCTATAAGGATAGAGGGCGACCCTCGCGCGACCGTCGCTCTCGCTCGCCGTATAGAGTTCTTTAATCCCGTCATCCCGACTCCAACTTCCGCTCAATCCCGATGGTTCTTTTCTGCATCCCGCAACCAGTGCACACTTTCATTCCAGAATCTCGCCCTATTTTGCTTTAAAATCCCGGATAACAGCCTTCAAATAAGGCAAATCCAGTATCCTGTAAAACCCACTGGGGATCCTCATTATCAATTGCCAGTCAGAGGTACAACTAGCCAGCAGAAAACTTTTGTTGTTTAAGCCAACTAATCCGATACGCCAAGTTACAGTTGCTACTGCAAAGGAGCTGATGTATGGTGGGACTTTGTCTCTACTCAGGGACACCCAGCGACTGTTTCTGTAAAATATCTGTTCGGAGAAGCAAATATTGCCTAGAATTTTCTTTTGCTTGAGGACGGCTAAAAATTCTAGATGAACGTTCCATTCATGTACAATTTTCGAAGCTTATCTAATAAATTCCAAGATGTGATTGAGAGAGGAATCACAAAAACTCTCACTTTCGTAAAATGTTAAATTGCACCTAAAATTTTCGGCCCTTGTAATTTCGAAAAGACTTAAGTTCCCATAGGATGACCGAACATACATACAAATTATGCAGCGCTACTTAAAATGCATTCCTAGAGATCTAAAAACACTCTGGATAGACTAAAAAGTGTTTTTTACTTATTTTGGAGGAAACCGTCGTTGGGTGCCCCTGTCTACTTGTGTCCACAGTTCGTATTAGCTTAAACTGTAAAGATATGTATACTGTTTACCAACCTGTAGGCTGGCACGGATGGGTTTGCAATCATCACAGCTTCTAAATGAAACCTCCCGTCTCCAAGATAACTACAGGAATTAAATGCAAAAATTATCATTTGAAGTAAAACTCATTACAGAAATCTTATCGATGTCTGCAATCTGAATACAGGTGCGTTCACTTTCAGGGGTGATTTACTTGCAGGAGTCAATTTTATACAAGTGTAATTTACAAGTGTAGCTATTGTCTTAGAGTCTGAAAACAATAGCTGCACTTGTAAATTACACTTGTAAAAGCTTTATTAAATTAACCCCTGTTTCAAAGGTTACCAACCAGATCTTAAACTGAAACGGCACACGGTCAAATGGAATGTACTTTTAAAAGAGAGCTTATTGAATCTAATATTTCACTAACTAGTCTCAATCGGACACAGTACATATCGATAAAAACAATTCATTGCAAACCAAAAGGAAAATGTCATTATACTTTGACTACGTTCACTACATAGTTCAACACAGCAGGTATTAACATCATATCTTACACAAATGCATCTTTGTCCTTTATCTTTGGAGCAGTGCATCCCAGAATCTCTCCTGGTGATAGCGGTTTACTTTGAGGCATCTCAACCTTGAAATCTTTACACAATTCTTGGTAGACAGCCTGAAAGATACAAAAGCAAACGTATGAACAATCGCAGCTCTAAGTGTGCCCAAAGTAAACAAAAATTTTAAATTATCTTTCAAAAAATCACTGACTGAAAAACAGATTCAGTAAAAACCTGCGAGTAAGAACCTGCATTTTTCCAAGTTAGCCCAAACAGGTTCTTAAGCTACGTGCAAACGGATACAACAACTCCCAACACTGTTAGCCCAACAACTCCCAACATTGTCAGCCCAACAACTCCCAACATTGTTGACCCAAACTTTGCGCTACAACATCCAACAACTTGCAACAGAGTGTGCAAACGGACGCAATATATGACATCCAACAATGTTGGGAGTTGTTGGCCGACAATGTCGCGTCCGTTTGCACGGGGCTTTACATAAATGGTACTAGAATGAGCAAAAAAATTAGGCTATTTAGGTTCTAAAATAGGTTCAAAATTTTCTGAAAACAATACATTATAGATGAGAGTATTTGGTAGAATTCAACTTATTCCTTATATAAAATTTACATACCAAATTAGTATTTATGTAAAAATGAGGTTTGACTTATCTTATTTGTCAAAGTGTATGCAATTTTTTTAAAAGAGATTTTAGAAAATAAAAACCTATCTCAAATTTTAGCCCGACAGGTTCTTAAAAGCCAGGTTTTTACTCGCTGGTTTTTAATGTAGTTGAATGCTGGCCTATTGCAGGGGTTCAAATAGCGAGAATTGGCGCCGAATGGAGGGCCCACAATACAGGCGCTCAGCGATCAGATCAACTTCGTGCCCAGAGTTCCCTCCCTTGCCTCGAGAAATAACCCTGGTTGCGGCTGGCCACGTGGCTCATAAAATGTGGGAGCTAACAAGGATCTACCTCATGGGAGGGGTAGTAAAGTATAAAATTGTCGCTGTTGTGTGAAAAATCACAAAATACACCGGAGAACTTGCAAGCTAGAGAGGATTGCTTTGAAGTATAATGGTCATCAGACCAAGTTTATAGCAAAGGTTTTCAGTCCACATGCATCATACATTTGCTTTCTACCTTAACATGGTTCTAGCTGTTGTACACTTGCGAAAAGCAAGTTTTTGCGCTGAACACTTTCGACTCTTCTTGGCGGCAAAGCGACGGGTAACGAACGATTCAGAACAAAAAATTCAAGCCAGAAAGCTATCCGTTTAATGGGTTCCGAAATCATACTATGAAATGAAGAAGCATACAGATCAATTTTGGCATCTCCAGAAAATAAAAGACGTCATCAAAAATTTGGGGCGCTGAACTGAAACAAGTCTTCAGTCTATAAAAACTGTGAAATATAAATCAAAGGTCATTTATTTTGCTTCTTTACGTTGTAAGATCGAAGTTGTTGTATAAGGTCGAAGCACTTCTTGAAAGCACAATAAAGAATAATATCTGTATTACTGGGTATTAAAATACGACTTTATAAAGTAAACCACGTGTGTCTTGTCAAGTGTGGAGTACCTTCTTGTTCACACAATACTACACAGATTGAAAATCAAACGGGTCGAATTCAAAATTTTAAGAGCCATTCTCCGAAAAAATTGTCTTCAAAGAACAATAAACAAACCTCGCTCCTTTATTTACCTTCCAAAGCAAATAACATGTACCTGAATACAAATTACTGCTTTGAGTTTGAGCTCATATTTTCGGGAAACTGCCCACCTACCCCTCCCCTAAGCCAACATAAACACTTACTTCTCACTTAGGGAAAAATGTTGGCTTAGGGGAGGGGTAGGTGGGCCATTTTCCCAGTCAACGTTTTCAAAACTTTTGGTTTCCACCGTTGACTATAATACAACAGAGCTTCGCTTTTAGAAATATCTGCTTTAGGGAGTGCTGTCGAATATCTGCCACTTCGAGATGACGACAGTTTCTGAGACAGTTTTTAAACGAACGCAACGAAATGAATGCGCACGAAATACCGGGACAGACAGCGACTTGGTAACTTGTAACCGACAAATTAGACTTGCTCCTCCTCTATCAGACGGTATTTATGCATGGTCGATTAATTTCACGGTCGACTACACCTTAATAAGACGGACAGCTGCTTTTCTTTACTCCTTTTATTTGACTCTCAATAAGACGGACATTACTCTAAGACGGATACTTGGTGCCGGTCGCTAAGCTGTCCTCCCTGGAGGGAATTGACCGCACAACTCTGTACACCACTCGAAAAACCAACGTGAAAACGTTCATTCTCAATGTAAACGTAAGTTGTTATATTTATACTATCGTCTACTGAATTGTGGTTCGTCTAAAAACTGAACATCACGTAATTTGTGCTACTAAAGAAACGATACCGACCACAAATACATATACTTACATCGATTTTAACCGTTCAGATCTCGAATCAACCTTTCACAAAGAAGAAATGGTCGAAACACTTTAAAATATATCAAACGCAATCAAAACAAAAGCGATGGAACTTGCTGTACGTCTTATTTGTCCCTGCTCTCTGTTCTTCTTTATGGAAAGTACAGAGAGAAAAGTGATTGTTTCGGCTCAAACAAAGTCTTAATATACAAAGAAAAAAGAAAAGTTAACGTCTTTATGAAAGGTGTCTGATGGAATAAACTGATTTCAAATCTATTCATGACTGGAATATTAAACTCGCAAAATCAACTTCCTTATTTACAATACAATTTCAAGCCATTAAGGTCTAACTTTACTACGATAACTTCCCATCAAAAAAACGTTTTGACGACCTGTCTGAGGCAAACAGAGCAAATCCTTAGTTTTTGAAAGAGCGTTGGATGGACGGTTTACAATTTCTAGAACCCGAGCGACTAAGTGCATGGGCTAATTTTACCACAACTACTAATTAAGCTTGAAAAAGAAAAAAAGAAAAAAAGAAAAACTTTTGTTTTGTCACACAACAGGAGAAGGAATCGGCCAAATAGGGTTTCGACACGTTGATTAAATACTTATACACGAGAGCGTTTGGTGAATTCAACTGATAATATTTACATGACTGTATAGAAATGTAAGTCAAAACAAAAAAACTGAACTCTTTAATAATTTAGATGCTTTTACGGTCGAACTTCTATATTAAGAAGTCCTCGGTTTAACAAACGATTTTTTACCCGGTAATAGTAAAATGTACGAAAAAGAACCTTGATATAACGAAACCGCGTTAAGGCAAACAAATTTCGCCGTACCCTTGGTCCTTCGTCATAACGAGGTTCCACTGTACAATAAAGTTAATAGAACAATAAAACATGATAAGTACTAAAACAGAAAACATTCAGCACTAAACAGATTAAACGTCCAACCGTAAGCTCAAGGCCTCAAAACGTTCAAGGTTTATACTGTGAAAAAATAAAATGCAAATACCCTAAAAAACAAACAGTATTTTGTCTCACCACAGATTATCATGGAATGTCATTTCGGTTGAGTTCTTCATTGTCAGTGTCTCTTATAAGTCTCACGATACAGGAGAATCTTTCAAGGCAAGATATCATACCCAGGGCTGGTACTTGGAAGAGATGGCTCAAGAGTAACTAAGACATTTGCAAAGGCTAGAAAACTTGGGAAGAAAATTAGTCGAGGTAGAATGACGTTGTAGTTACGAAAGTAAAGAGTCGAGGTGTCAACTGCCGTAGGAACAATAACAACTCAAAGGTTGTAAATAGTAAATGCAGACAACTATAATTATAGCCTTTTAGTACATTTTCAGGATTATCGTCATAGTATTGCGCAGAGGATACAATTTCCGCTGTTTCGATGTAAGAGTTTCTACTTTTTGTCGTCGATTTTTCCGTTGAACAACTAGAAGTAAACTTCAAGCTCTGTAATTATTCACGAACATTTACTTACTCGCCTTTGATCATGCAGCTAATATTTGAAAGCAAAATTTAACAGCAGGGCTGAAATAATCAGCAAAACACGCGATTAACGGGGTTCCGTTGGCGCACTCTGATTTCTACTAAATGTCTTTACACCTTTCTTTCCACAAAATCTTTATCAGTATTTTACATATAGCACCACAACAGTTTTCTCCGGCAAAAATGTCTCAAATGGCAACTATTTACTTAATAATCCGACTGGAAAATTTTCTAGTCTCCCTACAAGCCAAATCTCAGGTCAATAAATTTAGACATCCACTTACAGCATGAGTCATTCTGTTCAAGAAAACTTTGGAGAAATATTGCACTTCATCAATTTGCCAGGCTACCGCAATGAGATTTTTGCTTCTGGTAGCCTTCCTTGTGATTTTCGCGGAATGCGCGGCGAATGGGACTAAGACAACAAAAAAAGGAGATGGTGAGCCAGTTGTATGCAATCAGTACATTGGACAGGGCGCTGTAACTAGCGATGCTATCAAGAAACTCGATGAAAAGCTCGATCAGCTAATAAAACTGCTACAGCCTTCTCCTTATGCAGGTAATTTGACAATTTATATATTCCATTCTAACACACAGAGAAGCTACTTATTTATTATGTAATTAAACTAATAACACCTTGAAAAGGAAATGTAATGTAAGATAATTCAACTTCACCAAAAACAAAGACATTCTGAAATACTTCTTCGAAAAAATTTAATTTTTATGTCCTTGATGTTTCTCTTCTCAAAATTGTAGTAAGAGACAAACAATCTAAGGCGGAACTAGCCGAAAATGCGAAAAATAAAGTAAAACTTTTTTTTATTTTTTTTATTTATTTATTTTATTTATTTTTTGCCTTACAGACATATATTAAATGTTTACAGTACTAAACACTACTGAAAACTAAATACTACTAGCAATATTCACTATACTTGCACTATTTACAATATTGGCTATAAGCGTCTCTCCTTGCTTTGAACATGGCATCGATATCATAATATTCACGGGAAAATATTTTACTGTAGGGATCGTATCTAAAATAGAGGGAGATATGAATAAGTGAATAAATAAGTCAATAATTAAACGAAAAATAAATGAAAAGGATTGTAGTTTAAATTTGTTATTGGTTTAATTTAGCTCTTTTAATACAGTGGAACCCCGTTAATACGACCACCTTCGGACCATGGAAATTTAGTCGTTTTAATGGGGTAGGGTCAAATTATGGTGCAAAATGCTTTTAAACTACATTCTACTACATGTATACCTTTAATCCGCTATAAATCAACCTTTTTGCAGTTAATTAACAACCCTACAACCGCAATTCAATGCAACTGAACAATGTAACAGTAAGCGAAACCAAGTAATGAGAAAAAACACTGACTTCTTTCTAGCCTGCAGTGCAGGCGTATTTTGGGTGGGCGAAACCTTGTTTGTGTGGCCTGTTCGTGTTCGTAATATTGTTGTAGCCGCCATCTTTGATTTTATGACGGTGGAAGATTGGGGAGAGTGGAAATAGTAACCCTTAGTTTCAACATGGCGCTTTTGCGAGCAAATTGCGCGCTCAAAGAAAACGCCTGCACTGCAGGCTAACTTCTTTCAGTTCCTTGTTATGAAAGGAAGGGGCTTGTGAAATGTGGGGGAGGATACGGGATGGAAATCCCATGCATTTACAAGTTTACTGGACAGCCAAGAAGCGTTGATATGCTTAACAAATTATTAGACATTCCAAATAACCGATCTATGAGAAAAGAACAGGAAATGGACTTGAAGAGAAAAGCCACAGTGGAAGGCAGCAGAAACAAGAAGGCAAAATAACTTTGAGAACCTTGAAATGCTGCAAAGTGAAGCCTTTCAGATCTTTTGTATTATTTATTCATGCATCCTTTTTACTGAACACTGCAATTTACCGGATGTCATGCTAACCACTAACACCTTTGCCTAAAAACATTCAATAAAATATTAGTAATGCGTTATTGTTTGTCAAATTGTGTCTGTTTCGATTCATCAGCCCCACCAAGCATTTTGACTGGTCATGTTAACGGGGTAATTTTATAACGAAAATAAAGACTCAGGACTCCCAAAGGTGGTCGTTGGTCATAATAACGGGATGGTCGGATTAACGGGGTTTTCAGATAAGAAAATGAGTGGGCTTTTGTTCGAGCCACAAAAAAGTGGTCGTAATAACAGGGTGGTCGTATTAACGGGGTGGTCGTATGGCGGGGTTCTACTGTACCCTAAATGCCCGAATTAAAGCCCCTTTAAATAAGCACCCCCACGAGTTAGTACGCCCCCTCCAATCCAAAAAATTAAATAATGTTCTCACAGAACAATTGTTTAACACGCTTTGCTTATCTTTTGAAGCACGATAGTCACTTAGGCATTGATCAAGACGTTTCGACCGCGTACTGCAGGTCTTCATCAGGCGATAGTGTCGATTTGCCGCTGGATGGGACTATTAGTACCACCACGGTTGCTAGTGATTGGTGTATCACGAACCTCACTCATGGTTGGCGGGTTTTGATCCGACTATCGTGAGACTAACGATAAAGAAAACCCTTCATTTACATACTATGATGAACAATATCTTTCATGACAGAGTGATTGCTGTTTGGAATTTGTATCTTGTGTAATAGACGTTTCGCGCATTCAGGTGAACCGGAAAACAACAAGTCGGAACGAGGCTTGTATATTATGTAAATTGTCCATTCACGGCCTCCAGCGCGATATCCGAAAGGTCTGTTGACCAAAATGTCTTCACCCACATTCTCAAGGGTCCCCAATAGGGTTCTTCAATCAAGTCATCCCGATGGTTATTTGCGGTATCCCGAAACCTGTGCATACTTTCAATCCCGAATCCCGGCATTTATATAAGGCAAATCCCGGGTCCCGAAAAACCTACTTGGGACCCTATAAGGATAGAGGGCGACCCTCGCGCGACCTTCGCTCTGGCTCGCCGTATAGAGTTCTTTAATCCCGTCATCCCGAACCCAACTTTCCCGATGGTTCTTTTCGGCATCCCGCAACCAGTGCATGCTTTCATTCCAGAATCTTGCCCTATTTTGCTTTTAAATCCCGGATAACAGCCATCAAATAAGGCAAATCCAGTATCCTGTAAAACCCACTGGGTATCCTCATTATCAATTGCCAGTCAGAGGTACAACTAGGCAGGAGAAAACTTTTGTTGTTTAAGCCAACTAATCCGATACGCCAAGTTACAGTTGCTACTGCAAAGGAGCTGATGTATGGTGGGACTTTGTCTCTACTCAGGGACACCCAGCGACTGTTTTCTGTAAAATATCTGTTCGGAGAAGCAAATATTGCCTAGAATTTTCTTTTGCTTGAGGACGGCTAAAAATTCTAGATGAACGTTCCATTCATGTACAATTTTCGAAGCTTATCTAATAAATTCCAAGATGTGATTGAGAGAGGAGTCACAAAAACTCTCACTTTCGTAAAATGTTAAATTGCGCCTAAAATTTTCGGCCCTTGTAATTTCGAAAAGACGTAAGTTCCCATAGGATGACCGAACATATATACAAATTATGTAGCGCTACTTAAAATGCATTCCTAGAGATCTAAAAACACTCTGGATAGACTAAAAAGTGTTTTTAACTTATTTTGGAGGAAACCGTCTTTGGGTGCCCCTGTCCTACTTGTGTCCACAGTTCGTATTAGCTTAAACTGTAAAGATATGTATACTGTTTACCAACCTGTAGGCTGGCACGGATGGGTTTGCAATCATCACAGCTTCTAAATGAAACCTCCCGTCTCCAAGATAACTACAGGAATTAAATGCAAAAATTGTCATTTGAAGTAAAACTCATTACAGAAATCTTATTGATGTCTGCAATCTGAATACAAGCGCGTTCACTTTCAGGGCTGATTTGCTTGCAGGGGTCAATTTTATACCAGTGTAATTTACAAGTGTAGCTATTTTCTTAGAGTCTGAAAACAATAGCTGCACTTGTAAATTACACTTGTAAAAGCTTTATTAAATTAAACCCTGTTTTAAAGGTTACCAACCAGATCTTTAACTGAAACGGCACACGATCAAATGGAATGTACTTTTAAAAGAGACCTTATTGAATCTAATATTACACTAACTGGTCTAAATCGGACACAATACCTATCGATAAAAACAATTCATTGCAAACCAAATGGAAAATGACATCATACTTTAACAACTCTCACTGCATAGTTCAACACAGCAGGTATTAACATCATATCTTACACAAATGCATCTTTGTCTTTTATCCTTGGAGCAGTGCATCCCAGAATCTCTCCTGGTGATAGCGGTTTACTTTGAGGCATCTCAACCTTGAAATCTTTACAGAATTCTTTATAGACAGCCTGAAAGATACAAAAGCAAACGTATCAACAATCACAGCTCTAAGTGTGCCCAAAGTAAACAAAAATTCTTAATTTATCTTTCAAAAAATCACTGACTGAAAGACAGATTCAGTAAAAACCTGCGAGTAAGAACCTGCATTTTTCCAAGTTAGCCCAAACAGGTTCTTAAGCTACGTGCAAACGGATACAACAACTCCCAACATTGTAAACCCAACAACTCTCAACATTGTCAGCCCAACAACTCCCAACATTGTTGGCCCAAACTTTGCGCTACAACATCCAACAACATGCAACAGAGTGTGAAAACGGACGAAATATATGATAGTACTAGTATGAGCAAAAAAATTAGGCTATTTAGGTTCTAAAATAGGCTCAAAATTTTCTGAAGAAAACAAACATTATAGATGAGAGTATTTGGTAGAATTCAACTTATTCCTTATATAAAATTTACATAGCAAATTAGTATTTATGTGAAAATGAGGTTTGACTTATCTTATTTGTCAAAGTGTATGCAATTTTTTTTTTTATAGATTTTAGAAAATAAGAACCTATCTCAAATTTTAGCCCGACAGGTTCTTAAAAGCCAGGTTTTTACTCGCTGGTTTTTAATGTAGTTGAATGCTGGCCTATTGTAGGCGTTCAAATAGCGAGAATTGGCGCCAAATGGAGAGCCCACAATACAGGCGCTCAGCGATCAGATCAACCTCGTTCCCAGAGTTCCCTCCCTTGCCTCGAGAAATAACCCTAGTTGCGGCTGGTCACGTGGCTCCCAAAATGTGGGAGCCAACAAGGATTTACCTCATGGGAGGAGTAGTAAAGTATAAAATTGTCGCTGTTGTGATAAAAGACACAAAATACACTAGAGAGCTTGCAAGCTAGAGAGGATTCCTTTGAAGTATAATGGTCATCAGACCAAGTTTATAGCAAAGGTTTTCAGTCCACATCATACATTTCCTTTCTACCTTAACATGGTTCTAGTTGTTGTAGACTTGCGGAAAGCAAGTTTTGGGCTGAAAACTTTCGACTCTTCTTGGCGGCAATTCAAAGCGAGGGTTAACGAACGATTCAGAACAAAAAACTCAAGCCGGAAAGCCATCATTTTAATGGGTTCCGAAATCATATTATGAGATGAAGAACCATACAGATCAATTTTGGCATCTCCAGAAAAAAAGACGCTTTCAAAAATTTGGGGCGCTGAACCGAAACAAGTCTTCAGTCCATAGAAACTGTGAAATATGAATCAAAGGTAATTTAATTTAATTTCACGGTCGACTACACCTCAATAAGACGAACACTTTGGTAGAACGGACAGCTAGAGTTGGTCTCTGTCTTTCTTTCCTCCTTTTAGATCTCGAATCAAGAAATGGTCGAAACAATTATGTTCAAAAGCAAAAGCAATGGAACTTGTTGTACGTCTTATTTGTTTTTCTTATCTGTTCTTCGTTATGAAATTTGACGAGAAAAAAGCGATTGTTTCGGTTCAAACAAAGTTTTAATACACAAAGAACAAAAAGAAAAGTTAAGGTCTTCATGAAAGGTGTCTGATAGTAAAAAGCAATTAAACTGATTCAAATTTATTCATGATTGGAATATTAAACTTGCAAAATCACCTTCTTATTTACAATACAATTTCAAGCCATTTACGTCCAACTTTACAATAATAACTTACTTCCGATTATAAAAACGTTTTGATCTGTCTGAGGAAAACAGAGATAGCTTTTAAAAACACGTTTGCCGGATGGTTGTCTTACAATTTCTAGAAACCAAGCGACTAAGTGCATGCGCTTATATCAGCATAACTACTCATTAAGCTTGAAAAATGATACAAAAAGATTTTAAAAAAAGCTTCAGCTGAAAATTGACCTGTCACACAACAGGGAAAGGAATCGGCCAAATAGGGTTTCGACATGTTGATAAAATACTTCTACAGTCGAACCTCTATATTACGAAGTCTTCGATTCAACAAACGATTTTCTTTACCCAGTAATAGTAAAATATATGAAAAAGAACCTTGATATAACGACACCGTGTTAAGGCGAACAAATTTTGTCAGTCCTTTGATCCTTCGTTATAACGAGGTTTCACTGTACAATAAAGTTAATTCAACAATAAAACATGATTAGTACTAAAACAGACAGCAGACAGTACTAAACTGATTAAACGTCCAACCTTAAGCACAAGGCCTCAAAAAGTTCAAGGTTTATGCTGAGAAAAATTAAAATGTAAATACCCTAAAAAATAAACAGTATTTTGTCTCACCACAGATTATCATGGAATGTCATTTCGGTTGAGTTCTCCATTGTCAGTGTCTCGTATAAGTCTCACGACATTCGAGAATCTTTCAAGACAAGATATCATACCCAGGGTTGGTACTTTGAAGAGATTGTTGAAGAGTAACTAAGACATTTGCAAAGGCTAGAAAACTTAGGAAGAAAATTAGTCGAGGAAGAATGACGTTGTAGTCACGAAGTCGAGGTCTCAACTGCCGTAGGAACAATAGCACCTCAAAGTTTGCAAATAATAAATGCAGACAACTATAATTATAGCCTTTTAGTATAATTTCAGAATAATCTTTATAGTATTACGCAGTGAATACAATTCCTGCTGTTTCAATGTAAGAGTTTCTACTTTTTGTCGTCGATTTTGTTCCGTTGAACAACTAGAAATAAACTTCAAGCTCTGTAATTATTCACGAAAATTTACTTACACTGTACTCGCCCTTGATTATGCAACTAATATTTAAAAGCAAAATTTAACAGCAGGGCTGAAATAATCAGCAAAAGACGCGATAAACGGGGTTCCGTTGGCGCACTCTGAGTTCTACTAAATGTCTTTACACCTTTCTTTCCACAAAATTGCTATCAGTATTTTACATAGCACCACAAAAGTTTTCTCCAGCAAAAATATCTCAAATGGCAACTATTTACTTAATAATCCGACTGGAAAATTTTCTAGTCTTCCTACAAGCCAAATCTCAGGTCAATAAATTTAGACATCCTCTTACAGCATGAGTCATTCTGTTCAAGAAAACTTTGGAGAAATATTGCACTTCACCAATTTGTCAGGCTACCGCAATGAGATTTTTGCTTTTGTAGCCTTCCTTGTGATTTTCGCGGAATGCGCGGCGAATGGGACTAAGACAACAAAAAAAGGGGATGGTGAGCCAGTTGCATGCAATCAGTACATTGGACAGGGCGCTGTAACTAGCGATGCTATCAAGAAACTCGATGAAAAGCTCGATCAGCTAATAAAACTGCTACAGCCTTCTCCTTATGCAGGTAATTCAAGAATTTTTATATTCCGTTCTAACACACAGATGTGATTAAACTAATAACACCTTTAAGATGAAATGTAATGTAACATAACTCAGCTTCACGAAACACAAAGAAATTTTTTTTCTCAACAGCTTCAACGTGCAAGGAGATTTATGACAAGAACCTGTAAGTAAAGAAGGCTAAAGATACACTAATACACCTCATTTTCGTAGTAAACACAGAGTTACGCCAGAAAAAAATATCGCCAAAATCGGCTTCCACTCACAACCCAGAAGCTCCCTATAGACAAGAGAAAAACATGACGTGCACTTTTGCGTTATTGAGAAGAGCGAAGAGAATTCAGACACACGAAGGACAAAGGATCCAAACATGTTTGGAATCATCTGCACAAAGTCTATAGCACTGAATGATGACGAAAATCGGTTACACAAAAACGAAAGTTTCTGAGCAAAATAACCGTAAATTAATATAGAAAAGAAAGGAAGTGTGTAACGAATGCATCAAAACTGTAAAAATTATACTTTTTTGGTTTTATGCTCCTGCATTTTGACACCACAAAGTTGAAAAGAATATAAGCTAACTTATGTGAACAAAATCAGGGTTTTGAAAATCATAGAAACACTGAACCAATCTTGGCCTACAGTAAGGATGATTGTAGAGTACAAAAAGCAAACATTGGTCCAGAAATGGTAAAATAAATTCAAATAATGATCACTACGTTTGTGAGAAAAAAAATCAGGAAAAAAGAAAGCACTGGCAATTAACAAAACGCTCAAGATGAAGGACAGTATATGAATCACTAACTTAGTAGGATTAAGTAATTTAATTGGGAGCGACGCCCAAGACTTGTGACAATATAAACAAGGGGAAAAAATATAGACGCTAAAGAAGAGTTCTGCTTATCGACAAAGTCAGCAATTACAGCGTCACTCGATATTCTTTGATTTCCACTTAGGTTGTCCACTTGATATGAAAGACTTTCTCCTCAATTTCTTTGGGGCCCATTCTAAGTCAGCCTTTCTATCACCCCGAATGAGGCAATTACTTCAGAATGAGGTGAACCAATGAAGTTTTATTTTTTTAACCAGGTCTAAAGGAAACAAAGAGTACCTCCTGAACGTTGGATCTGCGAAGATTCCCGTATATTGTCACATGACCACGCATGGGCTTGACGCATGCGGAGGAGGAGGATGGACGCTGGTTATGAAGATCGATGGCTCAAAGGTATTAAAAGTTCAATCTTATCACAAGCAGCTCTGTCTGTCTGCCACTTAAATTCAGACATTATTAAGGTCAACATACAGGGTAATAGTGGATCTATTAAGTGTAGGTTTGATAACTGTTAGCACGATGATTTATCAATTCAGTTAAGACCAAGATGCTGACATTATATTTGTCAAATTATAAAGGAGAAAAGTGATACATGTAGTACGTTATCTGAATAACTTATATGATGTTCTTTTTTATTAATTTAATCAGAGCACCTTTCAGTCTTACCACCTAACTGCCACTATACACTGAAGGTAGACTTTCAGTGCAAGTCAAGCGTCCAACACAAGTAGAAAAAAAGTAAATATAGTACGTGTAGGTTTGAAAAGTGTCAGCTCAATGATGTATCAATTCACTGTACTAGTACCAGACAAGGTACTAAGAGATTAATATCTGAGGACAAGATTAGTAAACACCAAGATGTGACTGTACCATATTTGTCGAATAGATAAAAGAGCAAAGCGGTGGTACTTCATATAAATGATGTTTGTTTTTCTTTTTCAAATGCACCCAGAAAACCTTTCACTACAATTCTAAACTATGGAGCAACAAAGTCGACTTCAACCTTCCAGGAGGGAAGACTGGGTTGGACACTCACGAGACCAAGTTACCCACTTATTGGAACACACCGTTTAACAAGATCTGTCTTGGAATGAAGATCGGTCAGCAGTTCAAGTCTGTTGTCATCAACCATCAAGCCAGATCCCTGTATTCACTGATCGCAGATGGCAAATACCGAGCTACTTCACTGGGCCGTAACACGTGGAAGAAGCTTCTTGGGTCTCGGGCCTCTTTACAACCCAACTGTAACAAGGAAGGATTTAACGTAGTTGGTATCCACAGTGCCTGGTCTAAAGCAAGGATTGGTATCCTTGGAAACAACGAGAACGACTGCAGCAACTGTGACTCCCGTATCGGTTTTGGCACTGGAGGGAAGCACGATGACTCGAACACGTGTGGCAACGAAGCTACAACCGCGCCAGATAATGGCGACCAGCACATCAAAGCTATGGGATACATCTTGGTTCAATAAGTTCTGCAATACGCAGAAAAAACCTTCGAACGGCCCTAAAAGGCAACTAAGAAATTCTTTATTCTAGTCAAAAAGCGGTTAAAAATTGAATCTAGGATAAGGGATTTGTAAGAATGAGATGAAATAAAATCCTCAATTGAAAAGGCCAGAAAGTTTCTTTCTTTATTATGCTTCAGTCTCTGTATTACTTGGAGTAAACAAGTATCGCCTCTGGTGACAAAAACTTGCGCACGTACATTTTTGCTAGAATGAGAGCAGTCTCTTCCCTTTCTTTTTGCGTCACAGAAGATAGAGAGCAGGAGTGAGCGGCGAAGCCGCGAGGAACGAAGGCGGAAGCTCGTGCCAAGAGGAAAAAGGACTCTATCTGCCCAAGCTCTGCCCCAATTTCTCCTGCTTTTTAACATGATTTGCATAATTTCACTTTTTCGCTCGCCGCGCGTCTCTTTGAGTAAAGAAGTGCGATCGCTCAGGGTCTAGTTTTTGTTTGAATTATTTCATTGTTCTCAAACGCAACTGAGTGACGCCACTACACTTTCTCCTTATCAATCACATTATAGTCAAGGAAACACCATTAGCTTCCCTAAGCAGTGGTACGCCTAGCAGTTTTGCGCTCCTCAACAAAATATACCCACAAAAAATTATATACATGACTTTCATGCTCATATTCCTGAATAACCTTTACAATGGCCGCTTCTAAAAACGTGAACTGCTCGAAACACGTGGAAAAAATAAAAACATAAATTTGCACCAAGTGACCAATGTTTTCCTATACTTTTCGCTTACTGTGCATTGTAACTTCAAAAAAACCCATTTTGAGAATTCCCAATTTGAATCTGACGTTTGCCTTTTTATTGTCGTAAACTCTAAATCCCTGTAATGTTAAACTCTTTGGACATGAGGCGAATCACCAGCAGCAGCTGTTTATGGGGACTTCGATCTCTACACTGGGAATAACCACATTGTTACACTTAGCGCGAGATTAAGCTCAGTCACAATCGCAGAAAGCAACAGTGGCAAAATTTAACATCCCTTCATCTTAGTCAACTTCTGATATCATAAGCTGCTTTATACTAAAAATACAGATTCATGAATGCAGTCTTTACACATGGAATTTTACAAAGAGAATGTCTCTTCGGACAGACCATTAATCCTACAAGTTTTCATGCTTACTGACATTAACCAGTTGAAAAGACTGTACAAATAAATCATGCTTGAGCGAAATTGCTATCAAATGCGACTGTTTCACGAACAAAGTTCATTAGTTGGAAAATACCGCATAGTTCAACAGCAAATAACACACGAATTGCACATATTCACTATGATAGTTATCCGGCCTCAGAAAGCTGTTCTTTGCATAGCTAGGAGTAAAAGAGCCAAATTAAGTGTCTAAATCGGTACTCGCGGTCCAAACTGTTCACATTGACCATTTTTATATTGCCCATTAAACACCCTTCAGTCTACAAAGTTTTGCATATTAACCATTGTTTTCAATTTTTCCGGGGTATAACAGACGTCCAAGGGAAATAGAAGACAATCCTTATGCAATCTTTGAGGGCTTACAGCGAGGTGTATTATGGGTAATGTGAAAATGGTAAATTGCCATTATCAGCAAAACAACTGCATTTCAGAGAGCCATGAAATATAAAAGCTGATTGGTGATAATATCAGAAAAAAGATTACATTAAATGATAAATAAGAAACACAAGCTCTATAGGTTACTTAGTCGCATCTCTTTCCTCCACATAAACGAATATCAGGAGAAAATATTTCTCCGCAAATATATTCACGCTTTTTTAAAACGATTAAAAACGTACGAAAACACCCGGTAATTTCCACAGAGAGTAACGCAACATTGAATCGATCACTTTCTTGGTTATTCTGGCTCCAGAGGTCACGCGAGCAATCTCTTGGGGAGACCGGGGTTCGAGGGAAAAGAAGAGTTTCTCCTTACCCTCCCCTCCCTACTCTGCTCCCGCACACAAATGTCTGATGTATCCTTAGCCAGTCATCCATGTAGTGATTAAATAGCAAGCCATAAATTCACTGGAGAAACTCAATTACAACAACAAAAACTTGTCTAAATGAAGACTTGTCTAAATGAGGGAAAGATTTCAAACTAATTCACGATTTAAGCTGTGAACGGTTGAGACCCTTAACTTCCGTATTTCCAATGCTTTAAGTCATTTATCATTCTATGAATTTTCTGCTTTGTCTTTATACGTAAAGAAACTGAGGCATGGCTATAAACAGCCGTCTGCTGGTTACAGAGTAAACTGAGTACGTAAATTTTTGTAGCTAGCTAAGGTCGAGGAAATCTAGAGAATGCTTCAATACTATGGAAAATTACTATTTGGATTTCAGTAATGTTCCTTCATTTCAACCGGCCACTAAGCTGAAAACGAAATAAGTCATGATGTAAGCGAACATTGCAGTATTAAAAGCCCTCAACACTAAATCTTGAAATTTAGGGTAGATATTTAAGACACTAGTGTTTACGTTTACACACGAAAAACAGAGAGAATTGCTTGTAAATTTAATTTCTTCAGTATTTTAGAAAATAAAAGTGAAAATTGATGCATTAATGGTTACGAATGAACTAAAATACCGATAAGAAAATGGTAAGAAAATATTAAGAAAACATAATTGAAAATAAATTGAAAAAGAAAACTCAGACACTTTACGAAATGTTCAAACTAAGGATAGTTTATGAATCACTAAATTATGAGGATTGAGCAGTTTCATACATATGGCGGTAATGAAGAATCCTCCTTATCGACAAAGTCAGTAATAACAACGCTCCACGATGTTTTATAAGATTACTCAATTTCGACCAAACATCGCTTATCTGATAAGAAAGATTTCTTTTACGAGATTTCTAAATTTCCATGGTGTCCTAACTTTAAGTGAAACAAACAAACAAACTGGGAGTAATCAATAAAGTAGTATGTTTTAACAGATCCAGTGAAATAAAAGAGTATTTGCTTGATGTTGAATCTGCAAAAATTCCTGTATACTGTCACATGACCAAGCATGGGCTTGATGCATGCGGAGGAGGTGGATGGACGCTGGCCATGAAGATCGATGGCACAAAGGTATTAAAGTTAAATGTTCTCACAAGTTTCAAAGTTTGTCATCACCTAATTTCCAATATAAAGGTAAACTTACAATGTAAGTCACAAGTCCACGTCAAATGAAAGAAAGGGAATCTACTACGCGTAGAGTAGGTTTGAAAAGTTTTAGCTCAGTTGACTGTAAGTAGTAACAGACAAAGTATGAAGAGAATAATATGTGAGGACTTCGCGACAAGACCAATGAAAACCGAGGCGAGACTGTATCATATTTCTCAAACAGATAAAACAGCAAAGTGATAGTATTCTTTATGAATGAGTTAACTGATTTTTTTTTTCCAGAAAACCTTTCACTACAATTCTAAACTATGGAGCAACAAAGTGGACTTCAACCTTCCAGGAGGGAAGACTGGGTTGGACACTCACGAGACCAAGTTACCGACTTATTGGAACACACCGTTTAACAAGATCTGTCTTGGAATGAAGATCGGTCAGCAGTTCAAATCTGTTGTCATCATCCATCAAGCCAGATCCTTGTATTCACTGATCGCAGATGGCAAATACCGAGCTACTTCATTGGGCCGTAACACGTGGAAGAAGCTCATTGGGTCTCGGGCCTCGTTAGAGACCAACTGTAACAAGGAAGGATTTAACGCAATTGGTACCGAGAGCAAAGCCTCAAAGGCAAGAATTGGTTTCATTGGAAACAACGAAAATGACTGTAGCAGCTGTGACTCCAGGATCGGTTTTGGCACTGGAGGGTATCACGATGACTCCAACACGTGTGGCAACGAAGCTATAGCCGCAGATAATGGCGACCAGCACATCAAAGCGATGGGATACATTTTAGTCCAATAAGGGCCATAATACGCAGAAACAGTCTTCAAAAGGGCTTTGAGGCAACTTAGGAACTGTAAATTGCTGTTAACAAATAGTTTTAAAGCAGAATCTAGAATAAGGGATTTTGAAAGACAGTAATAAAATAAAACCTTTGCGTAAGGCCATGAACACGGTTTCGCTGATAAATCAGTGTGTTTTCCTGAATAATTTCGTTTTAAGTAGTTGATTTCGATCTTGAATCAAACAAAGATCTATCGTTTTAGCGTGGACGGGCAAAACAAAGGCTTTTCAAAAACGTGAGTCCATGACATTGAAAGAGCAAGAATTAATATGTTTTTCTGTAGGAATGCAACTAGGTAGCATACATTGGACAACGGGAACGACCCCATTTATAGCCGTGACTGAAATTCTAGACAAATAAAGTTAAGTGTTTTTTTTTTATGGTTAAAAGGAAAATTTGAGTGACAACCTGGGCGCTTTCAATTCAACAAACATTGAAACTCCCACGTGCCCAAAGGAACGGTACATTCTCATGGGGAACTTAACCCATTGTCTTTTCATAAATTTTACTTACATTTGCACGTGAATAAGACAAGATTTGAAAGAAACAGTTCTCTAGAGTATTAACACATGACCTGTATTGGGAAAACAAAACAAGCAAGCTGAAGAGGTCTCGTTCTTGTAAGCAGGATGCAAAAGAGCGGTACTGGGTCAACACTTTTGTCAAATGGAAAGGGACATTTCGGTCCGACCGACCGAAATGAGCGGACCGGCAAAGTGGACCACCTTCAAACCTGGTCCCAAATATTGCGGTCGGACCGAAACGAAATGGTCCGTTCCATTTGATTTCTAACCAAAATATCCGGAATGGAACGCGCCCCTTTACTGCTACTGGATCTCTATTCAACTTCCCGCAGGAAAAACAAACAAATACTCACGCACATACCAATAAACGCCAACACCAAAGAGAGTGAATAAGATATAAGAGGAAGGAATGAGCACGGGGGAGCAAGCAGACTCATAGACTGCTTGCAGTCAGCCTTTTCTCTTAAAATCCGTCTAGTTCTTATCTCATTCAGCGCGATTGCAAACCACGACGTTATTATTACGCGTCCTTAGGTTTCGCGTGCAGTAACTTTGCAAAGAAAAATAAGAGACTGCTCGCAGTCTAGCTGACTCAGTAAGCCAATCGCTTAAGCATTTAAAAGTTCTCTTTGTCGTTTGGTTTTGAAAAGGCTGAAGGAACAAAGCGGGGGGAGGGCCAGGGAAAGGGTTGGAGAGGGGGGAGGAGAACTTTCCCCAGTGCGTCCTTTCCCCTTAGGACTTAGGGCTATATATTGTGATAAACATTCGTCCTATGGTCAATTACTATCTATGGCCGGGCTATCTACTCTACACAACCGGCGACTACAGGACATAGCTATTCTCATGTATAAAGTTAAAAACAACATTTATTAACAACATACATTAGCGCTCTCTTTGAACAGCCTGCAATTAAGTATAAACTGCGCAATCATGACTTCACTATACCCAGATTCAACACAGTCTCCTTTGGAAAGTACTCGCTCAGGTATATGGGCCCAAAGGTATGGAGTTCTGTTCCTAGTAACCTGAAAAAAGCTTCCATGTTGTCCTCCTTCAAGTATAACATCAGAAAAGTGGATCTTAGCATGCTATTAGATGACAATAACTGCTCTAACTGCTCTCTTTGCACTTCTTAATCTGTTATTTCTTATTTTTTATAAGATAATGGATACATTTGTACATATTGTATACAGTTCTCTCGAATTTCTTACTTGCTTATACTGTACATAGTTTTTCTTAATTTTAATTAATTTATTAATTGATTTCTTCTTTTTTTTAAAATTTATTTTAGTGTCCCCAGTTAGTGGTTATACACCGCTTTTACAGTTTTGACACTTTAATAAAGGTATCATCATCATCATCATCATCCCACTAGCTGTTGTTGGATGTGGACAAGGTGGATAGTTATTTATGTTTCTAGCGATCTCTATTGCTTAGAATTATTACACTTTATGACTTTACTTTTAAATATCATGTGAGCAGACACACTTAAAAAACAGCAAAGTAACAAAGGATTTAGCTGAAAGTTGACTTTTGTTTTGACTTAAACCTCCAGTAAGAAGATATAACCCGAATAAATATTAATTTTCGACACCTGAAATGAAACAGTTAAACAACACGAGAGGGTGTAATCGTCTCAAACAATCAGTATTATAATATTTACACGACTGCATAAAAATGTAATTATACGTAGACCCCACTAGAATAAATTAAAAGTTTGATGAAAAAATTAGTCATTATAAACGAATACTCAATCTTTTAACTTGCCTAACTCTAACTTTTTACCGTCAGAACCCAAAAATAGTAACAGGTTTATTATGTGAAAAAGTAGGATAAATTATCAAAAACAAACATTATCTTCTTCCGTCAGAGAGAATTCTGCAATCTTACTTCGGTTGAGTTCCTCCAGGCTTATGTCTCTCATGTAGTTTACAAACTGTCAGTCACACACGCCATGCGGTAGTCTGAATCGAGAATCTTTTAACTCCAGCAGGGAATAATTTAAAAAAAGACCAGTTTCTTCCAACAGAGTTGGTACTAAAAGAAGAGAATGAAGGCATTTGCGAAGGTTAAAAAAAAAAAACTAAATGAAGACAATTGTGAATAATGATCTTGTTACGAATTCAAAGTGAAGAATCGAGGTCTCAAATTCCGCAGGAAAAATACAAGATACAAGCTCAAGGTATTCATCTTTTCTTGTTTGATGTTTAACTTGTCAACGTTTGCAAATAAAAGATCAAACAATTATATCTATAATCAACCAGAGTATAGAATGTAGAATTGTCTTCAAAGCAGAGCGCAGTGGATACAATTTCAGCTGTTACAATGTGCGATTTTTCCTCGAATTAAAATACGTCGACGTCGACGTTTTTTTAACAACTTTGAGATATACTTTAAGCTTTGTAAATATTCACGACAGTTAACTTACTCGCATTCAGCGAATAATTAAAACAAAAAAACTCAAGCAGCGAAGCCGAAATGAAAGGCCGTCACAATTTGATTTCTAAGAGTTACTGTTAATTTTTTTATAACTTTTTTCTTTCTGAAAAATCAGTATCAGTATCAATATGTTACATAGCACCTCATTAGTTTCCTCCGGTTAAAGTGTTTTCAATGGCAATTATTTACTTAATAACCCTACTGGAAAATTTTCTGGTCTCCCCACAAGCCAAATCTCAGGTCAATAAGTGAGACAACCTCATACAGTTTGAGTTATTCTCATGTTGAAAGGAGTTTTGGAGAAATATTGAAGTGCATTGCACCAATTTACCAGGCTATCGCAATGGAACTTTGGCTTACTGCAGCTTTTTTTATAATTTTCGTGCAATGCGCAGCGAATGGGGTCAACATTACCAACAACACACATGTAGTTCGCGCCGACAAAAACGGTGAAACAGTTGTATGCAATCAGTACGTTGGACAGGGCGCTGAAACTAGCGAGGCTATCAAAAAACTTGATGAAAAGCTTTCAAAAAAGCTGGACCAGCTAATTAAACTGCTACAGCCTTCTCCTACTCCAGCAAATCCTACTCCACGAAATCCTACTCCAGGTAAGAATGTTTTCTTCACAATTCGTTCTAACACAATGTAGTTTTTTATTTATTATGTGATGAATCTTAAAAAATCCTAACCTTACTCAAGCTCACGGAAACGCGAGGAAATTCAACTTGACACAAGACAAAGACATTTTGCAATACTCCTTAGTGTTTTTTTTTTCTTGTCCTTACATATTTATTTGGCTGAATTAGTGGTAGAGCATAAGTAATTTAAGGAAGCCGACGGTGCGGAAACTGAACCATAAAACTTAGTGGTCGCGGCATTATTCAGCTAGGGTCCTTTCATTGTCGCCTACAACAATGTACACGTGTTAATTAATCAACAGCCGTCTTGGATTCAGTTTTAAATTGTTTTCTGTACGTGGTCTTATATCATTCTCTAATTCCCAACAGCTTCAACGTGCAAGGAGATTTACGACAAGAAAATGTACGTATAGAAGATTTAAGATACACTATTACACTTCATTTTCCGAAACACTTTTCCGCCGTCTATGGACACAGAGCTAAGCCAGAAAATATCATCCCCCTTCAAACCAGACAAAACAAAGTTTCCAAGGCGCGAGTATAAGATGACGTGCACCATTGCTTGTTCAAGAAAACGGAGAGAATTAAGACCCACAAAGGACAAATGATCTATTTTGTTGTTGACTCGACAGCACAGGGTTTATATCAAGTGATGACGAAAATCGTTTCAACAAAAACTAAAGTTGCAGGATAAAATTACCGTAAAGTGACGTAGCTAAGAGGGAGAAATAAACTGTGCACCATTTTAGTTGAATGTTCCTCAATTTCGAAACCAAGAATCTGATAACGAAATAAGAGACGGATGCAACCGAAAATATGATGTGAAAATTATTACAACAATAAATCAATTCTAGAAATACAGTATATGTCTTTAAGAAAATAGACTTCAAGGTTGCAAACGAAAATTGAATAAAATTGAATGGAGCCAAAACCAACTGTGGAAATAAAGCATCCCACTGATGAACTGTTACGACTCATATACATTTTCAGCAATAAAAATTTGCTATCTGTCAACTTCGAATTGGTTCTTTATTTTTGTCAAGAAGAGAACTGTCCATCGCCAAAGTCAGTAATGACAACGTTAATCAAAATTCTCAAATTATCTACAGTCGAGCACATCTTGCGATTTCTTCACAGCTCATATGATGTCTCTTTGACAAGGCAGATAATTTCTGTTCGGAGATTTTCCATTACTATGGCGCCCTTACTAAGACAGTCTTCTCTAATCCAATATAAGCGAAATATCCCAGGAACAGGTGAACTAATGAAGTTGTATGTTTCATTAGGTCCAAAGGAAACAAAGAGTATTTGCTTGATGTTGGATCCAGGAAGATTCCCGTATATTGTCACATGACCAAGCATATGCTTGATGCATGCGGAGGAGGTGGATGGACGCTGGTCATGAAAATCGATGGCTCAAAGGTACTATCAGTAAAATATCCTCACTAGTAGCTCGGTCTTTTACCACTTAACTGCCACTATAAACTGAAGGTAAACTTTCAGTACAAGTCAAGAGTCTAACGCAAGTAGAAAAAAGAAAATCTAGTAGTGTAGGTTTAAAAAGTGTCAGCTCAATGATGTATCAATTCACTGTTAGTACCAGACAAGGTACTAAGAGAATAATATCCCAGGACAAAATTAGTAAACAACAAGATGTAACTGTACCATATAAAATAGCAAAGCGACAGTAATTTATATAAATGTTTTTTTTTTCTTTTTGAAATGCACCCAGAAAACCTTTCACTTCAATTCCAATCTCTGGAGCAACAAAGCCGACTTCAACCTTCCAGGAGGGAAGACTGGGTTGGACACTCACGAGACCAAGTTACCGACTTATTGGAACACACCGTTTAACAAGATCTGTCTTGGAATGAGGGTTGGTCACCAGTTCACCTCTGTTGTCATCAACCATCAAGCCAGATCCCTGTTTTTCATGATCGCAGATGGCAAATACCGAGCTACTTCATTGGGCCGTAACACGTGGAAGAAGCTCATTGGGTCTCGGGCCTCGTTACAACCCAACTGTAACAAAGAGGGATTCAACGCCATATGTACCAATACTAGCAAAGCGAGAATTGGTATCCTTGGAAACAACGAAAATGAATGTAACAGCTGTGACTCCAGGATCGGGTTTGGCACTGGAAGCCCTCACGATGACTCTAACACGTGTGGCAATGATGCTATAACCGGGGGAGATAATGGCGACCAGCACATTAAAGCCATGGGATACATATTGGTCCAATAACAGCTGTAATGCCGAGAAACAACCCTCAAACGGCCTTGAAATGTAACTAAGGAACTGTTGATTTCTGATTGTAAGCGGTTTAAATGAGAATCTTAAATAAGGGAGTTGTGAGACTGAGATGAAATAAAAGGTTTCATTGACAAGACAAGAAACTCAGTTTCTTAATGAATGTGCTTTTGTTGAATCATTTCCATCACACAAGTATCGTCTCAGGTCAAAACTGACTGAATCAGGAAACCCACCAAGGAACGGAGTTTTTCGTACATTAATTAAAGCGACGGTTACCACAGGTAACGGGCACCCCAACCGGTTTTCACGATACTTTTCATACAAAAAAAAAGCAAGAAAAGAAAAAACAAAACAAAAATTGTACATTGTTTTACAGCTGCAAATTCATTTTCCTTTCACTTAGACTTGCAGGAACAATAAGAAGAGCATAAGTCAAATCTGAAAAGGAGCATAACAACTTATGGCTTTTTAGGCTTGAAAATCTAAAATTCCAATAAGCTCTGCTACCATTCTCTCAAAGAGCTACATTTCCTTAGTGGCCGAAACTAAGCAATTTTCTCGAAGAGCTTATGTGACCGCAAGTACACTGTACCAAAATGTATTACGAATTTATCGTTTTTTACAATCATTTGTTTAGATAGTTAAGTTTAGGTCACATATACAAGAGATGTGTATAAACACAAGTAAGAAGATTGGAGTCCTGTCACCTTTAGAGGATAGTATTTCTACAGAAACTAAACTTCATTTGTATAAATATGCAATTTTACCTAATTCAACGTACTGTCATACAGTACGGCACTTCTGTGCAAAATCGGACAGAAGAAAACTCGAAAGGATTCACAAGAGCGTGCTCTTCGCATTGTATTTAGGGGAAAATCTGCCACATGTGAAGAACTCCTCAAGAAAGCTGGACTAACTACTCTATACAACCACACGCTTCAAGATATAGCTATAATAGTGTATAAAGTGAGACACAAACTGTTGTCTAGTTATGTAGTGAATATTTTTGAAGAAAATGAAACCAGCTATCAGCTTCGTACTGAAAACGACTTTAAGATACCGAGATTTCAATCTGAGATATCAGGGTCCATATTTGTGGTCTAAATTATCTCGTGCAGATGTAAATAGAAGGAATATAAGACGAAGAGACTTAGCAAACGTACTTGAGGACCATTGTGAAATTAATTTATGATCATTTTTTTTTTAATTAATAAGAATCTTTGTACACGATAAAAACGGGAAGATGACTTCTTTATGTATGGTGTCTAACAGCATGAACTTATTTCATAATTCGTGACTTGCATGGTTAACCTACGTCCTACACTTTCTTGTTTCCACGGCGTAATTTTGCAATAAAAACAAACTAACTCTAAAAAATCTCCGGATACAAGAAAAAGTAAAAACGACGTGGTTATGGAGTTGGTGTAATATAGCATGAACTGATTTTCAATGGATATCAACATCCTTAATTACAATACAATTGCGAATCACTGAAGTTGGATTCATTGCAAAACAAAAATAAAAACAATTTAGACAGTGCTGATATGACCGACTACTTCTGGCCTCTAGGATAGGAAGGGGGCGTCGCGAAAAAGGGAAAAGGGAGAGGGAACTGAAGAGATAAAAGCAACTCTCCTTTTTCCCTTTCGCGTTCTTTACTGCCCCTCCCTCCCCTGCCCTCCAACTTCACCCCTGGTGTAGTACCCCAGGGAACAGAAACAGTACGACTGACATTAAAACAAAGGGTTTAACTAATTGGGCTGAATATCAGTCTCGGGCCTCGTTAGAGCCCTACTGTAACAAGGAAGGATTCAACGTACTATGCACCGACAGGAGCTGATTATGTGGAAATGAAAGTCAGCCAGGCCTACAACTAGTTGAAAAGCTGGCTACGGCCCTGGTCATCAAATTTCTGCTGATTTCTTTAAAAACTAACTTGCGACTGTTAGAGACGTGAGACGCAACCCGCAGTTTCCAGGTTGACACTTTTGGAGAGAGGTTTTAGCAGAGCATTGTCGAATTTAAACGTGTTTAAAAACACGATCTTATTAGGGCAGAACGTACAAGAATTCAAAACAAAACCGCATTACTGTAATCGGGGCTAATTAACGTCAAGTTTAAAGACAACACTTTCTCCTTCTCTTCTTTCCTATACTTTAACCTTGGTTAAGAAAAAAAAACACTTCGAATTATCGACAATGGCTTTCACGGGAAAATATTCTTTTGCGCGACTCGGAAAACTAATACGTTTTAATTAACCATTTTTCAAATCATAAATGATATCGAGTCAAAACGGAAGAGCACTGCATCCTCTCGTGGCAATGTGCATTTTTACCTTTGCACGACCATGTAGGAAAGTTTAATTTAGTTAGAAGACGTTCTTAGCATTCACGAACCTTGACACACTTAAACAGTATCAAACAGCATGATAGAGTCTTTTGCGTATCGAGGAAATATACCGCACAAAATATACCTTCAATATATACCTGGCAAATTAATTAAAGTTGTCTTGCTCTAATATACGGAAGGGTTGAAGCACGTTAAAAAGTGTAAACTGCTACGCAAATGTACTCAAACACAAAAGTAATCTAACTCCAAGAGAAAATTTTAGAACGCCACTCTAGTGTTCTTGTGTCCCGCATTCGTTTATCGCCTCTGTTCCTCTTTCAAGAATACTGAATAAGAATCTCTGTACTCGAGAAATACGGGAAGGTGACTTCGTTATGGATGCATGGGGTCCAACAGCATGTACTGACTGGCATGCTAAACTTATGACCTCAACCTCCTCGTTCTCAAGGTATGATTTTACAATGAAAACAAACTAGCCAAACAAATCTCCCCAATCACACCTGAAGCGGCAGCCTAAGAACTTGCGTTAAACTAGAGGCCCTAAGGTTCGTCCAGGCTGAAATGAGTCTCAAATGAACAAGCCGGTTATCACATCCGCATGTTTATACAGCACATTGCAATTTCCGTCTCAGTTCCAACACGTCTCATATAAAACCGCACAAGGTTATGCAGCACGTATAATTCTGCTGAAGACAACATTACGGAATACTGTTTTAGTGCACATAACAAAGTTGGTTCTCACAATGCGATTTTGGCCCAGTGCTGCTTTCTCTGTGGCTCTCATGGTGCACGGGGCTAATGGCGCTAAAATTACAAACAGCTCGACTCCAGTTCGCACCAACAGAAATGGTGAAACAATTGTATTCAACCAGTACATTGGACAGGGAGTTGAAACTAGCGATGCTATCAAGAAACTTGATGAAAAGTTAGACCAGCTAATTAAACTGCTACAGCCCCCCGCTTTTCCAGGTAAGATGCATTCAACTATAGCTTCTAATTTCCATGACTCCATCTACGAAAGTTTACATTTTCTATGTTCTACTAGTCAATTTAGCAATAAGTGCAAGGAAATAGCGGGCAAAAGCAACCATGACGACTAAGGCAAAGAGAACGTCAAAACCAATTGGTTTTATGAGCAAAAAAAAAATTGCTCTGCACGTGCATCACATTTTTTGGTATCTTTTTATCGACGTCCACGGATCCAGGATAACAAAGAAAAGAAACCCTGAGCGCTTACCATTTGTATGGAAAAACCCGGAAATTACGGGGAGAATTCAAATGTAACGATTCATCCTGGTGGAAATTTTCCGGAAAAAAAGTAATACCTTTCAAGGTATTACCTTTTTCCCGTTTTTACCGAAACGACCGAAATTTTCTGTGCCATTTGTCTGGATTACTAGTCCCAGGCTTCATGTCGAGAGAAAGAGAAAAATTTACCGGTATGTTGTAAATAGTACAACTCAATCCCGTTCCTGTTTTCGGCACCAAAAAACATACCAGTAACATTTGACGGAAACTTTTCACCGAAATTTCAGTACAAATGGCAAGCGCTGCCTGAGTACCATTTACACAAAGGAGCACGAAATTTCCAAAAAAAGTCAAATGGTTCACGACATTGAGTTTACCAAAGCTTTAGAAGATTTCGACTGTCGTTCGAGGCGATGTACGGTTTTTCCACTCATTTTAGTAGCTTTATCTGATTTCGCGACAATTTGAAGCGGCTCTTCTACCACGAGGTCATATTAAATTAAATCCATCAATGTTTCAATCGGATGATGGAAAGCACCAAGACCGAGTCAGTGTTATCCCGTTTTCCTATTCTTCGGAATGGACACTTTGACTTTAGGTACTCATTAGTACAACGGTTAGCACAAAATGATCACATGACCATGCTGGCCACATTATCAGTGGTCATGTGACCTAGTACAGTCGCCATTTGGACAAAGACTGAAACGACTATTTAAAAGGATTTACCTTGTTTAATAAATTCATTTTTTGTGACATACACTGTAGCTAATATCGTTATCTTACTTGTTACAGCTTCAACGTGCAAAGACATTTATGAAAAGAATTTATAAGTACAAGCGATAGAAAATAACCTACTATAAAAAGACACTGAGCCGCAAATTTTGAAATACACTTTTAAAATCTCTGAGCGTTCCCAACTAAAATTGCTAAAATTTCTTCTTAATTTTCTTTACCAATTGGCAAGTCAAATACACGAAAATCGGGGAAGTCAAAGTTGAGAAGATTTTCTGGATAACAAACAATGGTAACTGCTATAAAATCAGTAACAAAATATCGACGAAATTAAAATAAGAATTATAGCAGTAAATCAAATACTTAAACACCGAAGGTCGGTATCAAACGAAGAAAAGAAACTTAATGAATTTATTCAGGAGTGTTCGCTATAGTCAATTATGATTGTAGAGTACAAAAAGCAAACATTGGTCCAGAAATGGTAAAATAAACTCAAATAACGATCACTACTTTTGTGCGAAGAAAAAAATCAGGAAAAATGAAAGCACTGACAATTAACGAAACCCTCAAGATGAAGGACAGTATATGAATCACTAACTTAATAGGACTGAGTAATTTATCATTTAATTAGGAGCAACGCCCAAGACTGGTGACAATATAAACAAGGGGAAAAAAGTGAGACGCTAAAGAAGAGTTCTGCTTATCGACAAAGTCAGCAATTACAGAGTCACTCGATATTCTTAGATTTCCACTTAGGTTGTCCACTTGATATGAAAGACTTTCTCCTCAATTTCTTTGGGGCCCTTTCTAAGTCAGTTTTTCTATCACCCCGAATGAGGCAATTACTTCAGAATGAGGTGAACTAATTGAGTTTTATTTTTTTTAACCAGGTCTAAAGGAAACAAAGAGTACCTCCTGAACGTTGGATCTGCAAAGATTCCCGTATATTGTCACATGACCAAGCATGGGCTCGACGCATGCGGAGGAGGAGGATGGACGCTGGTCATGAAGATCGATGGCTCAAAGGTATTAAAAGTTAAATGTTATCACAAGCAGCTCTGTCAGTTTGTCACGTAAATTCAGACTATTATTAAGGTCAACATACAGGGTAATAGTGGATCTAGTAAGTGTAGGTTTGATAACTGTTAGCTCGATGATTTATCAATTCAGTGAAGACCAAGATGCTGATATTATATTTGTCAAATTTTAAAGGAGAAAAGCGATAGTGCGTTAGCTGAATAACTTACATGATGTTTTCTTTATTAATTTAATCAGAGAACCTTTCACTACAATTCTAAACTGTGGAGCAACAAAGTCGACTTCAACCTTCCAGGAGGGAAGACTGGGTTGGACACTCACGAGACCAAGTTACCCACTTATTGGAACACACCCTTTGACAAGATCTGTCTTGGAATGAAGATCGGTCAGCAGTTCAAGTCTGTTGTCATCAACCATCAAGCCAGATCCCTGTATTCACCGATCGCAGATGGCAAATACCGAGCTACTTCACTGGGCCGTAACACGTGGAAGACGCTTATTGGGTCTCGGGCCTCTTTACAATCCAACTGTAACAAAGAGGGATTCAATGCCATAGGTGCCAGTACTGCACACAGCAAAGCGAGAATTGGTATCCTTGGGAACAAGCAAAATGATTGCAACAGCTGTGACACCAGAATCGGGTTCGGCACTGGAGGGCACAGTGATGACTCCAACACGTGTGGCAACCAGGACAAAGCTATGGGATACATCTTGGTCCGATAAAAGCTGTAGTTCGCAGAAAAAGCTTATGCTTTGATGCTTTAAAAAAATGGCCTTAAAATGCAACTAAGAAACTGTTGATTGTTGTTCCTAAGCGGTTTAAAAGTAAATCGATAATTAAGGATTTTGTAACACTGAGATGAAATAAAATATAGCTCGAGGCCATAAACACGGTTTCATTGATAACTACGCTTCTCTGTACTGTTTTATTTGGATTAATGCAGTTGTAGATTATTTTTGTCAATCTTGTGTCAACTGACCGAATGCTACAAGATAACAAACGAAAGCGGCAAACATTTTTCACGCTGACTCAGTTATATTTGAAGCAAAATTTGGTCCACCACCTAAAAACGTACACCATTCACATAAAATAAAACTTTACTTCAATGGATATATTAACTGAAGAGAAGAGAAAAAAACCTTTAGTTACTGACGAAGAAAAAAAATCAGTTACAAACATGGGTCGATCTGAGCAGATTTCATCCTCCACTACATAACACGTGCTGCTATACCAAAGATACGTCTTCGCCTTCACCTCACAGAAAAGATATAACCATGACCAAACACTTCACATACTCTTTCCAGAAAAGTGGTTCTTATTGTTTCAGTCCCAGCTTAATCAGTTGTCGATAGTTGTCAATTGCACACTAATCTCAAATGCAAAGGAGAGTATAAAAATACAATTTTGACATCCAATGCACCCTTATCATACCGGGAGGAAGCATTTGAACCAGGTTGCTTCATCGTTATCGGTAAAGAAGTGACTAAGTGGAACAATCCCGCATAGTTTAACAGCAAATAACACATGAATTGCATGAATGCAAATCAAATTTCTAAATCAGTGCGCATAGTCTAAACTGTTCTCATAATGACCATTTTCGCATAGCCCCGGTAGCCCATAATACACCTTGATTACCCCCAAGGTTTTGCATATTTACTGTTGTTTCCAATTTCTCCTGGATATAACAGTCGTCCCAAGGGAAATTGAAGACAATGCTAATGCAAAATTTTGGATCGTAGGCGAGGTTTATTGGGCATTGTGAAAATGTTGAATTGTTTTTATTGCTTTAGCCTTTAAAAGCAAAAGAACTGCATTTCAGAGAGCTATAAAAAATTACAGCGTATTTATGTGGTATCAGAAAAAAAAAAGATTAAATTAAATGGATAAAGAAGAAACACAGTCTGTATAACCTACATTATGACCGGCCAATAACACGAGACATTCAATGTGAAAAGTTTATTTAGAATCGCATAATTGAATAAAATCTCGCATACTGATTGGTTAACGAAGCGAGGTATTAAAGTGGCCGATCCAAGGGAGGGGCCCGGGGGGCGCGGCCTCCCCTTATCTAAGGGTCTGGATGACCGGCCTCGCTCCCTCTCCTTATCTCAAGGTCAGGATCTGGCACTGTATTTAATGCGATTGTTTCACGAACAAAGTTCATTAGTTGGAAAATACCGCACAGTTCAACAGCAAATAACATACGAATTGCACATATTCAGTGTGATAGTTATCTGGCCTCGTAAAGCTATTCTTTGCATAGCTGGGAGTATAAAAGAGCCAAAATAAATTTCTAAATCCGTACTCGCAGTCCAAACTGTTCACATTGACCATTTTTTTATTGCCCATTAAACACCCTTCAGTCTACAAAGTTTTGCATATTAACCGTTGTTTTCAACTTTTCCTGGGTATAACAAACGTCCAAGGGAAATAGAAGACAATCCTTACGCAAACTTTGAGGGCGTACAGCGAGGTGTATTATGGGTAGTGTGAAAATGGTAAATTGCCATTATCAGCAAAACAACTGCATTTCAGAGAGCTATAAAAAATAAAAGCGTATTTATGATAATATCAGAAAAAAAGATTACATTAAATGATAAATAAGAAACGCATCCTCTATAGGTAACTTAGTCGCACCTCTTTTCTCCACATAAACGAATATCAGGAGAAAATATTTCTCCGCAAATCTATTCACGCTTTTTTAAAACGATTAAAAACGTACGAAAACACCCGGTAATTCCCACAGAGAGTTACGCAACATTAAATCGATTACTTTCTTGGTTATTCTGGCTCCAGAGGTCACGTGAGCAATCTCTCGGGGAGACCGGGGTTCGGGGGAAAAGAAGAGTTTCTCCTTACCCTCCCCTCCCTACTCTGCTCCCGCACACAAATGTCTGATGTATCCTTAGCCAGTCATCCATGTAGTGATTAAATAGCAAGCCATAAATTCATTGGAGAAACTCAATTACAAAAAAAAACTTGTCTAAATGAGGGAAAATTTTCAAACTACCCTTAACTTAAGTATTTCCAATGCTTTAAGTCATTTATCATTCTATGAATTTTCTGCTTTGTCTTTATACGTAAAGAAACTGAAGCACGGCTATAAAAAGCCGTCTGCTACAGACAAAATTTATACAGAAGCACGGTGTGTGCCTTCAAGCACAATTTTCGTCTACTTTTATAAGTTACTCCCAAAGAATTTGAGAGCTTTCAATGAACATTACTGCAAATTTAGCGTTCAACCTGCTAGCGCTTATAGGTGAGATTTCACTGCCGTCATTTTAAACGGATATGATGAACCAGGTAATTAATTAATTAATATTTCGACTGGAAAAATTTTCTTGTCTTCAATACGAGTCAAGACTAAGCTAAAAAAGGAGACTCAGCATTATGGAGTAAAAGTATTCCGGTTAAAGGAACATTACAGAATATTGTAGTTTACTCGATAACAAACGCTTCAATACAGTTAACTTAAATCGAAAGATGAGATCTTGGTTCATTTTAGCTTTTTCTCTGCTGCTCACGGCAAACGCAACGAATGGAACGAAAAGTACCGATGGCAAGACATTTGTCTGCAACCAGTACAACGGACAAAACTCTGAAACAAACCAAGCAATCGAGAAAATCGACGAAAAACTAGATAAGATAATTGAAATGCTACAGCCTTGTCCTTATACTGGTAAGAAATTCTTTGAACAGCGTTATCTGATTAAATAGTTCGACACTTCAGGAGTGATTAACCTGAATACAAACCATGAAAAATATCCCATATCTGAAAGTAGTTCTTATAGAATGGCGTGGAAAGTCTTCTTTTCACAAATAACACGCTTTATATCCTTTTATTTTCGGTCCGACACCTTCAACGTGCAAGGAAATCATACCAAGAACTTATAAGTATATGAGACAAAGGATACTCTAATTGTTTTCATTTTAATTACACGTAAGTTAACTCCAATCGTAAACACAGTTTCCAACTTTTCAACAAATTAACGCAAAAAGAAACTCCATACAATAAAAGCGGTTAAATTGAATCTTAAAAAGATCCAAAAAAAGAATACCAGGTGAAAAAGAACGTGTCGTACTACGTGTTTAAGATAAGCTCAAGAACTAAAGGACCAAGAATGCACATTTGTTTTTGACTCAACAGCACAAGGTTTGGACCCACTGACAACAAAAAGTATTTCAGTACAGAAAAACGAACTGGTTACAGAGTAAACTGAGTACGTAAATTTATGTAGCTAGCTAAGGTAGAGGAAATCTAGAGAATGCTTCAATACTATGGAAAATTACTATTTGGATTTCAGTAACGTTCCTTCATTTCCAAGCACAAAAAACGAAATAAGTCATGATGTAAGCGAACATTGCAGCGCTACTGAAAAGCCCTGAACACTAAATCTTGAAATTTACAATAGATATTTAAGAGACTAGTGTTTAAGTTTACAAACGAAAAACACAAAGAATTGCTTGTAAATTTTCTTCAGTATTTTAGAAAATAAAAAGTGAAAATTGGTGCATTAATGGTTACAAAGGAACTAAAATACCGATAAGAAAATAGTAAGGAAACAATAAGAACAAAATAGTTAAAAATATATTAAAAACAGAAAAATTCACACAATTTACGAATGGTCAAGCTGAAAGGATAGTTTATGAATCATTAACTTAAGAAGACTGAGTAATGTATTATATATATGGCGGTAAAGAAGAGTCCTCCTTATCGACAAAATCAGCAATAACAACGCTCCTCGATATTTTATAAAATTATTCAATTTCGACCAAACATTGCTTATCTGATAAGTCAGATTTCTTTTACGAGAATTCTGAATTTCCATGGCGTCCTAACTTTAACAGAAACAAACAAACTTGGAGTAATCAATAAAGTGGTATGTTTTAACAGGTCCAGTGAACATAAAGCGTACTTGCCCTGGCTTAATCTATATATTATGTGAGGACTTCGCAACAAGACCAGTGAAAAACAGGGCGAGACTGTATCATATTTCTCAAACAGATAAAACAGCAAAAGTCATGTGATAGTACTCTTTATAAATGAGTTAACTGTTTTTTTTTTTGTTTTTTTTTCAGAAAACATTTCCCTACAATTCTCAACTATGGAGCAACAAAGTCGACTGACTGTAGCAACTGTGACTCCAGGATCGGCTTTGGCACTGGAGGGTATCACGATGACTCCAACACGTGTGGCAACGAAGGGCCATAATGAGCAGAAACAGTCTTCAAAAGGGCTTTAAGGCAACTTAGGAACTGTAAATTGCTGTTAACAAATAGTTTTAAAGAAGAATCTAGAATAAGGGATTTTGAAAGACAGCAATAAAATAAAACCTTTGCGTAAGGCCATGAACACGGTTTCGCTCTGATAAATCAGTGTGTTTTCCTCAATAATTTCGTAGTAGTTTCCGGTAATTTCGTAGTAATTTCGATCTCGAATCAAACGGAGATCTATCGTTTTAGCGTGGACGGGCAAAACGAAGGGTTTTCAAAAATGTGAGTCCATGACATTGAAAGAGTAAGAATTAATATGCTTTTGTGTAGGAATACAAGGTAGCATACATTCGACAACAAGAACGATCCGATTTATATCACTGAAATTCTCGACAAATAAAGTTCAGTGGTTTTTCTTTGCATCGTTAAAAGGAAAATTCGAGTGACAGCCTGGGCTCTTTCCATTCAATAAAAATTCCGGTTTGAAATTCCGAAAATTCAACGCGCCTAATGGAACGGTATATTCCGGCTGCACAGACCCGACCCAAGCCACCGCGGGTTTGGTTATTATCTTTGTAAGCAATGTAAGCAGGACGCAAAAGAGCGGTGCTGGAGGAAACAATTTTGTCAAATGGAAAGGGACATTTCGGTCCGACCGACCGAAATGAGAGGATCTCTATTCAATTTCCCACAGGAAAAACAAACAAACACTCACGAAGATACCAATAAACGCCAACACCAAAGAGAGTGAATAAGAT
>CALNXI010001346.1:98477-128403 GCA_942486025.1 Porites evermanni
AGTATTCTCAGGGGAGAGTTTTGAGTATTTAATGTCTTAGCGGGGAATATTAATCATTCTAGCTCAGTCAGTCTTTCTGTTTGCTGTTGTCAATTTAGTTGAATTTTTTCTATGGAGTTATGCGTTTGTTTGTACCTCTTCCCCGAGGTTCCGTGCCATTGCATTAGATGGGGAATACGTTTCCACATATTTTTTGGCCACATCTAAAGAGTGGTTTTTTAGTGGTTTTTCGTATCTGGCGTGGTAAACTTAATTTTTCAAGCTTTTCAAGTTAGACTTGCTAGCATATTCTATGTTGTAATAAGTATATGTTACGACACATTGTTGTCAGTGTCGGATGACTGACTGACCATTCCTCAATAAACTATTTCACATTGAATGTTTCGTGATAGTGTAGTCAGAATGTAGGATAAATTATCAAAAACAAACATTATCTTCTTCCGTCTGAGAGAATTATGCAATCTTACTTCGGTTGAGTTCCTCCAGGCTTATGTCTTTTATATAGTTTACAAACTGTCAGTCACGCATGACATGCGGTAGTCTGAATCGAGAATTATTTAACTCCAGGATGGAATAAGTTAAAAAAAAGACCAGTTGCCTCCAACACAGTTGCTACTAAAAGAAGAGAATTAAGGCATTTGCGAAAGTAAAAAAAATAACTAAATGAAGAATAACCTTGTTGCGAAATCAAAGGGAAGAGTCGAGGTCTCAAATTCCGCAGGAAAAAGAACCACCTCAAGGTATTCATCTTTTCTTGTTTGATGTTTAACTTGTCAACGTTTGCAAATAAAAGATTCAAACAATTATATGTAAAACCAATTAGTAAAATTTCAAAATTGTCTTCAAAACAGAGCGCAGTGGACACAATTTCAGCTGTTACAATGTGCATTATTTCCTGGGGTTAACATATCATAATAACGTAGACGTTTTTTTTTGAACAATTTTGAAATATACTTCAAGCTCTGTAAATATTCACGACAGTTAACTTACTCGCCTTCAGCGCATTATTAAAGAAAAACAAACTTAAGCAGCGGGGCAGTAAAATAAAAGGCATTCTGTTGGCCGTCGCACTTTGATTTCTAAGAGTTACTGCAAGGAAATACTAATCTTTTTACTTCTTTCTTTCTAAAAAATTTTAATTATCAGTATTAATTTTTACATAGCACCTCATTAGTTTTCTCCAGTTAATGTGTTTTGAATGGAAATTATTTACTTAATAACCCTACCGGAAAATTTTCTTGTCTATCTACAAACCAGGGTCAATAAATGAGACAACCTCATATAGCACGAGTTAATCTGTTAAAGGAAATTTTTTGGAGTATTGCAGTGCAGTTCACCCACTTACCAAGTTACCGCAATGAAACTTTGGCTTACTGCATTCTTCTTTGTAATTTTCGCGCAATGCGCAGCGAATGGGGCCAACATTACCAACAACACACACGCAGTTCGCGCCGACAAAAATGGTGTGACCGTTGTATGCAATCAGTATATTGGACAGGGCGCTGAAACTCGCGAGGCTATCAAGAACCTTGATGAAAAACTATCCAAAAAATTAGACCAGCTAATTAAACTGCTGCAGCCTTCTCCTACTCCCGGTAAGAACGTTTTTTCCACAGTTCGTTCTGACTCATAATGCAGTTTCTTATTTATTTTGTCATGAAACTAAAAAGATTCTAACCTTACTCATACTCACTGAAATGTGAGGAAATTCAATTTGACCAGAGACAAAGACATTTTGCAATACGCCTTAGAAAGTTTTTGGTTCTTGCCTTTATATATTTTTGGCTGAATTAGTAGTGCATACGCAATTTAAGAAAGCCGACGATGCGGTAAACTAAAACATAAAACTTAATGCTCACGGTATCATTGAGATAGGGTCCTTTCAGTGTCGCCTACAATAATGTAAACGTATTTTAATCAACGGCCGTCTTGGATTCAGTTTTAAATTGTTCCTTGTACGTGGTCTTGATATGGCTAATATACTTTTCTAACTCTCAAAAGCTACAACGTGCAAGGAGATTTACGACAAGAAATTGTACGTATATAGAAGATTTACGATACACTATTCCACTTCATTTTCCGAAACACTTTTCTCCTTTGTAGACACGAAGCTAAGCCATAAAATATTATCGCCAAAATCTGCTTTGCTTCATCAATCGAAACTTCCAAGGCGCGAGTATACTGGAAACGACGTGTACTATTGTGTGTTGAAAAAAAAACGGAGAGAATTAAGATTCACAAGAGACAAATGATCTACACTTTTTTTTGGCTCAACAGCACAAGGATTATATCAAATAATCACGAAAATCTTTTTACCAAAAACTGAAGTTACTGGGTAAACATTAGAACATTAGATATACAGACACATCCTTGACTGATTCAGAAATCTCTGACAATCGCTCGTTAATAATTCTAGTATCGCCACAACACAATGATCTGAAATATTACAAAACCTGGGCCAGACCCAGCGTGAAATCAATAGTTACAGCAGTAAATTGATCATAGTCAAGATGACATTTCAGCTCAGACGACGCTTCTACTCACCTCACAAAAAACTATGGAAATTAGACCCTTGAAAAGACCACGTATTGAAAGAAATATACCGGAACAAATATAAAATGCTTTCGATCTGATCAAAGTTCCGTCTGAACCAAGAAGCAACCACGCATGGGAAATCAATTACCACACGTCGTAGCTTTCAAAGATAGAGGATGTCTACTAAAAAATATTACAAACGGCATGATGCGTCTACTGTCATTAGGACATTTATTGTTTCGAATATGATCACAACAACTAGGTGTGATAAATCATTGACTCCGTAGGCAAATAGCTGAAAAATGTCCTCTAATCTTTTCTTCGATATGAATCCTCTTGATACTTATTTCGTCAATCAGTCCCACAATCCTGGCAAATTAACTTTCGTAAACGCGTCGTTCTGAGAAAAAACGACAGCTATACACAAGCCACGTCGTCCTTTCAATTTCGACTTGTAAACAAATCTACCGCGCACGATCTTGCGAGAAGTCTCGCGAGTTAGTTCCTTGATTTTAAAAGCTAAACCGTGATTGGCTAAAAAGGTTTTACGTCACGGAAAATCGTTTTGTTGCTCGGGTTCGCAGACGCTATTTTTCGGAGGGAAAGAAGCGCCGACGACCGGAAATACGTCTGCTGTTCGCAGGCTATAAGAGTCTAGACTTCAAGATAGCAAAAACAAAACAGAATAAAATTGTGGAAATGGAAACATTTCAGGCATCCCACTGATGAACAGTCACGACCCATTATACATTTTCAGCAACAAAAATTTGCTATCTGTCCCCCTTGAATTGGTTCTTAATTTTTGTCGAACATTTTAAGATTAAGATGACAAAGGGCGGGAATCGATCCAGTATTATGTGTAAAAATAAACTAAAACACCGATCACTAGTGTTCCTTGGGAGAAAAAAGCCGCGAAATATGAGAACTCAGTGAATTTACGCTCAAACTGGAAGGATAGTTAAGTTAGGCGCGACACCAGAAGTTGGCGAAAAAGTAATAAGACGAGAAAGCAAAACTGACGGTAAAAAACAGTTCTGCCAATCGAAAAAGTCAATAATGACAACGTTAGTCAAAATTGTCAAATCAAACCTTGCGATTCCTTCACAGCTCATATGATGTTTTTGACAAGGCAGATAATTTCTTTTCGGAAATTCTCAATTACCATGGCGCCCTTATAAAGACAGCCTTCTCTAATCCCAAATAAGCGAAATATCCCAGGATGAGGTGAACCAATGAAGTTGTGTGTTTTATCAGGTCCAAAGGAAACAAAGCGTATTTGCTTGATGTTGGATCCAGAAAGATTGCCGTATATTGTCACATGACCAAGCATATGCTTGATGCATGCGGAGGAGGTGGATGGACGCTGGTCATGAAGATCGATGGCTCAAAGGTATCAAACGTTAAATGTTCTCACAATTAGTTTGAACTGGCACCTTCTAATTCCTATTATAAACGATAACTTACAATGCAATTCAAGAGTCTAAGCAAAGGAAAAAGGAATTCTAGTACGTGTAGGTTAAAAAAGAGTTAGCGCAATGATGCATCAATTCACTGTAAGTCATGAGTACCAGACAAGGTACAAAGAGAATAATATCTGAGGACAAGATTAGTAAACAACAAAATGTAACTGTACCATATGTGTCGAATAGATAAAACATCAAAGCGATAGTAAGTTATATAAATGACGTTTCTCTTTTTCAAATTTACCCAGAAAACCTTTCACTACAATTCCAATCTCTGGAGCAACAAAGTGGACTTCAACCTTCCAGGAGGGAAGACTGGGTTGGATACCCACGAGACCAAGTTACCGACTTATTGGAACACACCGTTTAACAAGATCTGTCTTGGAATGAAGATCGGTCAGCAGTCCAAGTCTGTTGTCATCATCCATCAAGCCAGATCCTTGTATTCACTGATCGCAGATGGCAAATACCGAGCTACTTCATTGGGCCGTAACACGTGGAAGAAGCTCATTGGGTCTCGGGCCTCGTTAGAGACCAACTGTAACAAGGAAGGATTCAACGCAATTGGTACCGAGAGCAAAGCCTCAAAGGCAAGAATTGGTTTCATTGGAAACAACGAAAATGACTGTAGCAGCTGTGACTCCAGGATCGGTTTTGGCACTGGAGGGTATCACGATGACTCCAACACGTGTGGCAACGAAGCTATAGCCGCAGATAATGGCGACCAGCACATCAAAGCGATGGGATACATTTTAGTCCAATAAGGGCCATAATACGCAGAAACAGTCTTCAAAAGGGCTTTAAGGCAACTTAGGAACTGTAAATTGCTGTTAACAAATAGTTTTAAAGCAGAATCTAGAATAAGGGATTTTGAAAGACAGTAATAAAATAAAACCTTTGCGTAAGGCCATGAACACGGTTTCGCTGATAAATCAGTGTGTTTTCCTGAATAATTTCGTTTTAAGTAGTTGATTTCGATCTTGAATCAAACAAAGATCTATCGTTTTAGCGTGGACGGGCAAAACAAAGGCTTTTCAAAAACGTGAGTCCATGACATTGAAAGAGCAAGAATTAATATGTTTTTCTGTAGGAATGCAACTAGGTAGCATACATTGGACAACGGGAACGACCCCATTTATAGCCGTGACTGAAATTCTAGACAAATAAAGTTAAGTGTTTTTTTTTTATGGTTAAAAGGAAAATTTGAGTGACAACCTGGGCGCTTTCAATTCAACAAACATTGAAACTCCCACGTGCCCAAAGGAACGGTACATTCTCATGGGGAACTTAACCCATTGTCTTTTCATAAATTTTACTTACATTTGCACGTGAATAAGACAAGATTTGAAAGAAACAGTTCTCTAGAGTATTAACACATGACCTGTATTGGGAAAACAAAACAAGCAAGCTGAAGAGGTCTCGTTCTTGTAAGCAGGATGCAAAAGAGCGGTACTGGGTCAACACTTTTGTCAAATGGAAAGGGACATTTCGGTCCGACCGACCGAAATGAGCGGACCGGCAAAGTGGACCACCTTCAAACCTGGTCCCAAATATTGCGGTCGGACCGAAACGAAATGGTCCGTTCCATTTGATTTCTAACCAAAATATCCGGAATGGAACGCGCCCCTTTACTGCTACTGGATCTCTATTCAACTTCCCGCAGGAAAAACAAACAAATACTCACGCACATACCAATAAACGCCAACACCAAAGAGAGTGAATAAGATATAAGAGGAAGGAATGAGCACGGGGGAGCAAGCAGACTCATAGACTGCTTGCAGTCAGCCTTTTCTCTTAAAATCCGTCTAGTTCTTATCTCATTCAGCGCGATTGCAAACCACGACGTTATTATTACGCGTCCTTAGGTTTCGCGTGCAGTAACTTTGCAAAGAAAAATAAGAGACTGCTCGCAGTCTAGCTGACTCAGTAAGCCAATCGCTTAAGCATTTAAAAGTTCTCTTTGTCGTTTGGTTTTGAAAAGGCTGAAGGAACAAAGCGGGGGGAGGGCCAGGGAAAGGGTTGGAGAGGGGGGAGGAGAACTTTCCCCAGTGCGTCCTTTCCCCTTAGGACTTAGGGCTATATATTGTGATAAACATTCGTCCTATGGTCAATTACTATCTATGGCCGGGCTATCTACTCTACACAACCGGCGACTACAGGACATAGCTATTCTCATGTATAAAGTTAAAAACAACATTTATTAACAACATACATTAGCGCTCTCTTTGAACAGCCTGCAATTAAGTATAAACTGCGCAATCATGACTTCACTATACCCAGATTCAACACAGTCTCCTTTGGAAAGTACTCGCTCAGGTATATGGGCCCAAAGGTATGGAGTTCTGTTCCTAGTAACCTGAAAAAAGCTTCCATGTTGTCCTCCTTCAAGTATAACATCAGAAAAGTGGATCTTAGCATGCTATTAGATGACAATAACTGCTCTAACTGCTCTCTTTGCACTTCTTAATCTGTTATTTCTTATTTTTTATAAGATAATGGATACATTTGTACATATTGTATACAGTTCTCTCGAATTTCTTACTTGCTTATACTGTACATAGTTTTTCTTAATTTTAATTAATTTATTAATTGATTTCTTCTTTTTTTTAAAATTTATTTTAGTGTCCCCAGTTAGTGGTTATACACCGCTTTTACAGTTTTGACACTTTAATAAAGGTATCATCATCATCATCATCATCCCACTAGCTGTTGTTGGATGTGGACAAGGTGGATAGTTATTTATGTTTCTAGCGATCTCTATTGCTTAGAATTATTACACTTTATGACTTTACTTTTAAATATCATGTGAGCAGACACACTTAAAAAACAGCAAAGTAACAAAGGATTTAGCTGAAAGTTGACTTTTGTTTTGACTTAAACCTCCAGTAAGAAGATATAACCCGAATAAATATTAATTTTCGACACCTGAAATGAAACAGTTAAACAACACGAGAGGGTGTAATCGTCTCAAACAATCAGTATTATAATATTTACACGACTGCATAAAAATGTAATTATTCGTAGACCCCACTAGAATAAATTAAAAGTTTGATGAAAAAATTAGTCATTATAAATGAATACTCAATCTTTTAACTTGCCTGACTCTAACTTTTTACCGTCAGAACCCAAAAATAGTAACAGGTTTATGATGTGAAAAAGTAGGATGCATTACCAAAAACAAACATTATCTTCTTCCGTCAGAGAGAATTATGCAATCTTACTTCGGCTGAGTTCTTCCAGGCTTATGTCTCATATAGTTTACGAACTGTCAGTCACACACGCCATGCGGTAGTCTGAATCGAGAATCTTTTAACTCCAGCAGGGAATAATTTAAAAAAAAGACCAGTTTCTTCCAACGGAGTTGGTACTAAAAGAAGAGAATGAAGGCATTTGCGAAGATAAAAAAAAAAATAACTAAACGAAGACGATTGTAAATAATGATCTTGTTACGAATTCAAAGTGGAGAGTCGAGGTCTCAAATTCCGCAGGAACAAAAAAAGCTCAAGGTATTCATCTTTTCTTGTTTGATGTTTAACTTGTCAACGTTTGCAAATAAAAGATTCAAACAATTATTTCTATGATCAACTAGTATAGTTTCAGAATTGTCTTCAAACCAGAGCACAGTGTTACAACGTGCGATTTTTCCTAGAATTAAAATATATTATAGTCGACGTTTTTTTTTTTTTTTAACAACTTTGAGATATACTTTAAGCTTTGTAAATATTCACGACAATTAACTCATTCGCGTTCAGCGAATAATTAAAACAACAAAACTCAAGCAGCGGAGCTCAAATGAGAGGCCATCACAATTTGATTTATAAGAGTTACTGCTAATTTTTTTATAACTTTTTTCTTTCTAAAGAAAAATTTTATCAGTATTTTACATAGCACCTCATTAGTTTTCTCCGGTTAAAGTGTTTTCAATGGCAATTATTTACTTAATAACCCTACTGGAAAATTTTCTTGTCTCCCCACAAGCCAAATCTCAGGTGAATAAGTGAGACAACCTCATACAGTTTGAGTTATTCTCATGTTGAAAGGAGTTTTGGAGAAATAATGAAGTGCATTGCACCCACTTACCAGGCTATCGCAATGAAACTTTGGCTTACTGCAACTTTTTTTGTAATTTTCGTGCAATGCGCAACGAATGAGGTCAACATTACCAACAACACACATGTAGTTCGCGCCGACAAAAACGGTGAAACAGTTGTATGCAATCAGTACGTTGGACAGGGCGCTGAAACTAGCGAGGCTATCAAAAAACTTGATGAAAAGCTTTCAAAAAAGCTGGACCAGCTAATTAAACTGCTACAGCCTTCTCCTACTCCAGGAAATCCTACTCCACGAAATCCTACTCCAGGTAAGAATGTTTTCTTCACAATTCGTTCTAACACAATGTAGTTTTTTATTTATTATGTGATGAAACTTAAAAAATCCTAACCTTACTCAAACTCACGGAAACGCGAGGAAATTCAACTTGACATAAGACAAAGACATTTTGCAAAACTCCTTAGTGTTTTTTTTTTCTTGTCCTTACATATTTATTTGGCTGAATTAGTGGTAGAGCATAAGCAATTTAAGGAAGCCGACGGTACGGAAACTGAACCATAAAACTTAGTGGTCGCGGCATTATTCAGCTAGGGTCCTTTCATTGTCGCCTACAACAATGTACACGTGTTAATTAATCAACAGCCGTCTTGGATTCAGTTTTAAATTGTTTTCTGTACGTGGTCTTATATCATTCTCTAATTCCCAACAGCTTCAACGTGCAAGGAGATTTACGACATGAAAATGTACGTATAGAAGATTTAAGATACACTATTACACTTCATTTTCCGAAACACTTTTCCGCCGTCTATGGACACAGAGCTAAGCCAGAAAATATCATCCCCCTTCAAACCAGACAAAACAAAGTTTCCAAGGCGCGAGTATAAGATGACGTGCACCATTGCTTGTTCAAGAAAACGGAGAGAATTAAGACCCACAAAGGACAAATGATCTGTTTTGTTGTTGACTCGACAGCACAGGGTTTATATCAAGTGATGACGAAAATCGTTTCAACAAAAACTAAAGTTGCAGGATAAAATTACCGTAAAGTGACGTAGCTAAGAGGGAGAAATAAACTGTGCACCATTTTAGTTGAATGTTCCTCAATTTCGAAACCAAGAATCTGATAACGAAATAAGAGACGGATGCAACCGAAAATATGATGTGAAAATTATTACAACAATAAATCAATTCTAGAAATACAGTATATGTCTTTAAGAAAATAGACTTCAAGGTTGCAAACGAAAATTGAATAAAATTGAATGGAGCCAAAACCAACTGTGGAAATAAAGCATCCCACTGATGAACTGTTACGACTCATATACATTTTCAGCAATAAAAATTTGCTATCTGTCAACTTCGAATTGGTTCTTTATTTTTGTCAAGAAGAGAACTGTCCATCGCCAAAGTCAGTAATGACAACGTTAATCAAAATTCTCAAATTATCTACAGTCGAGCACATCTTGCGATTTCTTCACAGCTCATATGATGTCTCTTTGACAAGGCAGATAATTTCTGTTCGGAGATTTTCCATTACTATGGCGCCCTTACTAAGACAGTCTTCTCTAATCCAATATAAGCGAAATATCCCAGGAACAGGTGAACTAATGAAGTTGTATGTTTCATTAGGTCCAAAGGAAACAAAGAGTATTTGCTTGATGTTGGATCCAGGAAGATTCCCGTATATTGTCACATGACCAAGCATATGCTTGATGCATGCGGAGGAGGTGGATGGACGCTGGTCATGAAAATCGATGGCTCAAAGGTACTATCAGTAAAATATCCTCACTAGTAGCTCGGTCTTTTACCACTTAACTGCCACTATAAACTGAAGGTAAACTTTCAGTACAAGTCAAGAGTCTAACGCAAGTAGAAAAAAGAAAATCTAGTAGTGTAGGTTTAAAAAGTGTCAGCTCAATGATGTATCAATTCACTGTTAGTACCAGACAAGGTACTAAGAGAATAATATCCCAGGACAAAATTAGTAAACAACAAGATGTAACTGTACCATATAAAATAGCAAAGCGACAGTAATTTATATAAATGTTTTTTTTTTCTTTTTGAAATGCACCCAGAAAACCTTTCACTTCAATTCCAATCTCTGGAGCAACAAAGCCGACTTCAACCTTCCAGGAGGGAAGACTGGGTTGGACACTCACGAGACCAAGTTACCGACTTATTGGAACACACCGTTTAACAAGATCTGTCTTGGAATGAGGGTTGGTCACCAGTTCACCTCTGTTGTCATCAACCATCAAGCCAGATCCCTGTTTTTCATGATCGCAGATGGCAAATACCGAGCTACTTCATTGGGCCGTAACACGTGGAAGAAGCTCATTGGGTCTCGGGCCTCGTTACAACCCAACTGTAACAAAGAGGGATTCAACGCCATATGTACCAATACTAGCAAAGCGAGAATTGGTATCCTTGGAAACAACGAAAATGAATGTAACAGCTGTGACTCCAGGATCGGGTTTGGCACTGGAAGCCCTCACGATGACTCTAACACGTGTGGCAATGATGCTATAACCGGGGGAGATAATGGCGACCAGCACATTAAAGCCATGGGATACATATTGGTCCAATAACAGCTGTAATGCCGAGAAACAACCCTCAAACGGCCTTGAAATGTAACTAAGGAACTGTTGATTTCTGATTGTAAGCGGTTTAAATGAGAATCTTAAATAAGGGAGTTGTGAGACTGAGATGAAATAAAAGGTTTCATTGACAAGACAAGAAACTCAGTTTCTTAATGAATGTGCTTTTGTTGAATCATTTCCATCACACAAGTATCGTCTCAGGTCAAAACTGACTGAATCAGGAAACCCACCAAGGAACGGAGTTTTTCGTACATTAATTAAAGCGACTGTTACCACAGGTAACGGGCACCCCAACCGGTTTTCACGATACTTTTCATACAAAAAAAAAGCAAGAAAAGAAAAAACAAAACAAAAATTGTACATTGTTTTACAGCTGCAAATTCGTTTTCCTTTCACTTAGACTTGCAGGAACAATAAGAAGAGCATAAGTCAAATCTGAAAAGGAGCATAACAACTTATGGCTTTTTAGGCTTGAAAATCTAAAATTCCAATAAGCTCTGCTACCATTCTCTTAAAGAGCTACATTTCCTTAGTGGCCGAAACTAAGCAATTTTCTCGATGAGCTTATTATGTGACCGCAAGTACACTGTACCAAAATGTATTACGAATTTATCGTTTTTTACAATCATTGGTTTAGATAGTTAAGTTTAGGTCACATATACAAGAGATCTGTATAAACACAAGTAAGAAGATTGGAGTCCTGTCACCTTTAGAGGATATGATTTCTACAGAAACTAAACTTCATTTGTATAAATATGCAATTTTACCTAATTTAACGTACTGTCATACAGTACGGCACTTCTGTGCAAAATCGGACAGAAGAAAACTCGAAAGGATTCACAAGAGCGTGCTCTTCGCATTGTATTTAGGGGAAAACCTGCCACATGTGAAGAACTCCTCAAGAAAGCTGGACTAACTACTCTATACAACCAGAGGCCTCAAGATATAGCTATAATGGTGTATAAAGTGAAACACAAACTGTTGTCTAGTTATGTAGTGAATATTTTTGAAGAAAATGAAACCAGCTATCAGCTTCGTAATGAAAACGACTTTAAGATACCGAGATTTCAATCTGAGATATCAGGGTCCATATTTGTGGTCTAAATTATCTCGTGCAGATGTAAATAGAAGGAATATAAGACGAAGAGACTTAGCAAACGTGCTTGAGGACCATTGTGAAAATTGATTTATAATCATTTTTTTTTAATTAATAAGAATTTTTTTACACGATAAAAACGGGAAGATGACTTCTTTATGTATAGTGTCTAACAGCATAAACTTATTTCATAATTCGTGACTTGCATGGTTAACCTACGTCCTACACTTTCTTGTTTCCACGGTGTAATTTTGCAATAAAAACAAACTAACTCTAAAAAATCTCCGGATACAAGAAAAAGTAAAAAGGACGTGGTTATGGAGGTGGTGTAATATGGCATGAACTGATTTTAAATTTGTTCTCATGAGTGGATATCAACATCCTTAATTACAATACAACTGCAAGTCACTGAAGTTGGATTCATTGAAAACCAAAAATAAAAACAATTTAGACAGTGCTGATATGACCGACTACTTCTGGCCTCTAGGATAAGAAGGGGGCATCGCGAAAAAGGGAAAAGGGAGAGGGAACTGGAGAGATAAAAGCAACTCTCCTTTTTCCCTTTCGCGTTCTTTACTGCCCCTCCCTCCCCTCCCCTCCAACTTCACCCCTGGTGTGGTACCCCAGGGAACAGAAACAGTACGACTGACATTAAAACAAAGGGTTTAACTAATTGGGCTCAATATCAGTCTCGGGCCTCGTTAGAGCCCTACTGTAACAAGGAAGGATTCAACGTACTATGCACCGACAGGAGCTGATTATGTGGAAATGAAAGTCAGCCAGGCCTAACCCTAGTTGAAAAGCTGGCTACGGCCCTGGTCATCAAATTTCTGCTGATTTCTTTAAAAACTAACTTGCGACTGTTAGAGACGTGAGACGCAACCCGCAGTTTCCAGGTTGACACCTTTGGAGAGAGGTTTTAGCAGAGCATTGTCGAATTTAAACGTGTTTAAAAACACGATCTTATTAGGGCAGAACGTACAAGAATTCAAAACAAAACCGCATTACTGTAATCGGGGCTAATTAACGTCAAGTTTAAAGACAACACTTTCTCCTTCTCTTCTTTCCTATACTTTAACCTTGGTTAAGAAAAAAAAACACTTCGAATTATCGACAATGGCTTTCACGGGAAAATATTCTTTTGCGCGACTCGGAAAACTAATACGTTTTAATTAACCATTTTTCAAATCATAAATGATATCGAGTCAAAACGGAAGAGCACTGCATCCTCTCGTGGCAAGGTGCATTTTTACCTTTGCACGACCATGTAGGAAAGTTTAATTTAGTTAGAAGACGTTCTTAGCATTCACGAACCTTGACACACTTAAACAGTATCACATAGCATGATAGAGTCTTTTGTATATCGAGGAAATATACCGCACAAAATATACCTTCAATATATACCTCGCAAATTAATTAAAGTTGTCTTGCTCTAATATACGGAAGGGTTGAAGCACGTTAAAAAGTGTAAACTGCTACGCAAATGTACTCAAACACAAAAGCAATCTAACTCCAAGAGAAAATTTTAGAACGCCACTCTAGTGTTCTTGTGTCCCTCATTCGTTTATCGCCTCTGTTCCTCTTTCAAGAATACTGAATGAGAAGCTCTGTACTCGAGAAATACGGGAAGGTGACTTCGTTATGGATGGGGTCCAATAGCATGTACTGACTGGCATGCTAAACTTATGACCTCAACCTCCTCGTTCTCAAGGTATGATTTTACAATGAAAACGAACTACCCAAACAAATCTCCGGCTACAAAAAAAAGTAAACACGATGTGTCTGAAAGCAGGAACTGATCTCACGTTAATTCTTGACTGAAGTGGAAAAACTTAGGATATCAGCAGCCGTAATTACAATACAATTGCGAGTCAGTACAGTTGAATTCGTTTAAAAAAGTAATAAAAATTCAAACGGTGCGGATACTTCTGGCCTCATGCATAGGACTCATGACTGACAGGTACAGGGGAAGTGAGGGGTCGGTGGAATGGACGGAGAAAAGTAACTCTCCCTTTTCCCTTTCGCGTTTTTTACTGCCCCCTCCCCTCCCCTCCCCAATCACTCCTGAAGCGGCAGCCTAAGGACTTGCGTTAAAATAAAGGCCCTGAAGTTCGTCCAGGCTCAAATGAGTCTCAAATGAACAAGCCGGTTATCACATCCGCATGTTTATACAGCACATTGCAATTTCCGTCTCAGTTCCAACACGTCTCATATAAAACCGCACAAGGTTATGCAGCACGTATTATTCTGCTGAAGACAACATTAAGGAATACTGTTTTAGTGCACATAACAAAGTTGGTTCTCACAATGCGATTTTGGCCCAGTGCTGCTTTCTCTGTGGCTCTCATGTTGCACGTGGCTAATGGCGCTAAAATTACAAACAGCTCGACTCCAGTTCGCACCAACAGAAATGGTGAAACAATTGTATGCAACCAGTACATTGGACAGGGAGTTGAAACTAGCGATGCTATCAAGAAACTTGATGAAAAGTTAGACCAGCTAATTAAACTGCTACAGCCCCCTGCTTTTCCAGGTAAGATGCATTCAACTATAGCTTCTAATTTTCATGACTTCATCTACGAAAGTTTACATTTTCTATGTTATACTAGTCAATTTAGCAATAAGTGCAAGGAAGTAGCGGGCAAAAGCAAACATGACGACTAAGGCAATGAGAACGTCAAAAGCAATTGGTTTTATGAGCAAACAAATTGCTCTGCACGTGCATCACATTTTTTGGTATCTTTTTATCGACGTCCACGGCTCCAGGATAACAAAGAAAAGAAACCCTGAGCGCTTACCATTTGTATGGAAAAACCCGGAAATTCCGGGGAGAATTCAAATGGAACGGTTCATCCTGGTGGAAATATTCCGGAAAAAAAGTAATACCTTTCAAGGTATTACCTTTTTCCCGTTTTTACCGAAACGACCGAAATTTTCTGTACCATTTATCTGAATTACTAGTCCCAGGCTTCATGTCGAGAGAAAGAGAAAAATCTACCGGTATGTTGTAAATGGTACAACTCAATCCCGTTCCTGTTTTCGGCACCAAAAAAAATACAAGTAACATTTGACGGAAACTTTTCACCGAAATTTCCGTACAAATGGTAAGAGCTGCCTGAGTACAATTTACACAAAGGAGCACAAAATTTCCAAAAAAAATCAAATGGTTCACGACATTCCGTTTACCAAAGCTTCAGAAGATGTCGACTGTCGTTCGAGGCGATGTACGGTTTTTCTACTCATTTTAGTAGCTTTATCTGATTTGGCGACACTTTGAAGCGGCTCTTCTATCACAAGGTCATATTAAAGTCCATCACTGTTTTTATCGGATGATGAAAATCACCAAGACCGAGGCAGTGTTATCCCGTTTTCCTATTCTTCGGAATCTTTGACACTTTGACTTTAGGTCCTCATTCGAACAACAGTTAGCACAAAATGGTCACATGACCATGCTGGTCACATGGTCAGTGGTCATGTGACCTACTGCAGTCGCCATTTGGACAAAGACAACGATGTTGATGCTGTCGAAACATCTATTTAAAAAGATTTACCTTGTTTAAAAAAATTATTTTTTCTAGGATACACTGTACCTAATATCATTGCCTTACTTCTTACAGCTTCAACGTGCAAAGACGTTTATGAAAAGAATTTGTAAGTACAAGCGATAGAAAATAACCTACTATAAAAAGACACTCAGCCGCAAATTTTGAAATGTACTTTTAAAATCTCTGAGCGTTCCCAACTAAAATTGCTAAAATTTCTTCTTAATTTTCTCTATCCATTTGCAAGTTAAATACACGAAAATCGCGGAAGTGAACGTTGAGGAGATTTTCTGGATAACAAAACAAGGTAATTGCTATAAAATCAGTATTATTTATATTAAAATGACAAAAATAGCAGTAAATCAAATACTTAAACACGGAAGGTCGGTAATAAACGAAGAAAAGAAACTTAATGAATTTATTCAGGAGTGTTCGCTATGGTCAAGTGTTTTTTGGAGTCAGTGAAATGTACTAAATCTCTGAATTATATAAAAATTGGAGTTCCTGATGTTTACACAAGACTCTGGACTTATAACAGAATCACTGCGGATAAAACCATTTTCAAAAGATTGTAAAGAGCAATCAGTGAAGAAGGTCGATTGCCTAGTGTCAAATGTGTGCACGACAGAAGCAAGTTTCAATTGTCATCCCTTCACTTCTAACTACCCGCTCAATTTATCTCCTTCGTAAATATTTTTTTCGGTGAATAAAGGCATTCTATCTAGTCTACAAAACCTCAGAGCTAAAGACAAATGCCAAACGGCAGTGTAATTTATAAGTTGTAAAAACAATCCAATAACGTAACGGTCACATAAAAACAAGGAAATAAAGAAGGGTTTTTGATATCCAGTTTTCCTAGGCTTTGCACAAACATTTCCTAACGTCGTTGCAGCTTCAGCTCAACTGCGTCGATCCGTATACCCAACTCCAAAACATATTCTCATACCCGTAACAAAGAAAACCACACATAATTCTTAATTCGCCACATTTGTTAAGAAACTAGGCTGCTCTACAAAAAAGAAGCAGACTATGTCATTATGAACGAATTTAGCCATTTTGGTGGCATGTTTGTCTGACCAGGTCCAAAGGAAACACAGCGTATTTGCTGGATGTTGGGTCTACAAAGGTTCCCGTATACTGTCACATGACCACGCTTGGTCTTGATGCATGCGGAGGAGGTGGATGGACGCTGGTCATGAAGATCGATGACTCAAAGGTATTATCAGTAAATTATCCTCACAAGTAGCACAGTCTTTTACCACCTAACTGCCACTGTAAACTGAAGGTAAACTTTCAGTGCAAGTCAAGAGTCCAACGCAAGTGGAAAAAGGAAATTAGTCTGCGTACTTTAAAAAGTGTCAGCTCAATGATGTATCATTTCACTGTATTAGTACCAGACAAGGTACTAAGGAAATAATATCTGAGGACAAGATTAGTAAACTCCAAGATGTGACTGTACCATATTTGTCGAACAGATAAAAGAGCAAAGCGGTGGTACTTTATATAAATGATGTTTGTTTTTTTTTTGGTCAGGACGATTGATGGCTCAAAGGTAATAAAAGTTAAATGTTCAAAAGCTGATTAACTATGTGGTCACTCATCAACAAGCTTACTCCCCCTAGTAAGGTAAACTTTTGATGCTGGAGCAAAATGCAAGGAGTCCAATGCTTATCTGTTTGAAGACTAGTACATGAAAGACATATTCAGCTTAAGACAAAGTATGAAGTGAGGCAGTAGTAATAGACTAGACAATACTAGGGAGCTGAAGCAAAGGCGTTTTTCAGTGACGCAAGTCAACCGGAAGTAAAGTCTTTTCCCTTTTATTATGCCTCAAACGCTACCAAATTTGTATTGCTAAGTGTGTTGACTCTGAGGGAGACCATTTGCCCGATAATTTCGGCAAAACTACCGCCCAAGGATGCAAAAGCTCTACTTCCGGTTGACGTGCGTAGCCGCTTAAAAACGCCTTTGCTTCATCTTCCCAGTGAGACCAATTGAAAGGACTAGACGTGCATGGCTTTCAGAGAATATTTCAGAGCCCAAAGAGATACAACAACAAACTGACAAACTACTCTTTGTTTCAATTGCACCCAGAAAACCTTTCACTACAATTCCAATCTCTGGAGCAACAAAGTCGACTTCAACCTTCCAGGAGGGAAGACTGGGTTGGACACTCACGAGACCAAGTTACCGACTTATTGGAACACACCGTTTAACAAGATCTGTCTTGGAATGAAGATCGGTCAGCAGCTCAAGTCTGTCGTCATCAACCATCAAGCCAGATCCCTGTATTCACTGATCGCAGATGGCAAATATCGCGCCTCCTCACCGGGCCGTAACACGTGGAAGAAGCTCATTGGGCCTCGCGCCTCTTTACAACCCAACTGTAACAAGGAAGGATTCAACGTTCTATGCACCGATAGCAACCACTCCAAAGCGAGAATTGGTATCGTTGGTAACAACCAAAATGTCTGTAGCAGTTGCGACTCCAGGATCGGGTTTGGCACTGGAGGGCTCTTTGATGACTACAACACGTGTGGCAACCAAGCTACTCACGGTGGAGATAATGGCGACCAGCACATCAAAGCGATGGGATACATCTTGGTTCAATAAGTGCTGTAATTCGCAGAGAAACTGCCTTCAAACCGACTTAACAACGGGCAGAAACGGCCTTTAAATGCAACTAACATACTATTGATTGTTGTAATATGTGGTTTTAATCGAAGAAACGATTAGCGCTGAAATAAAAAAAACTGATTCAACAAAAACACTGTTCTTTGATTAAATATCTTTCTCTGTACCATTTCTAAAAGATGAAGGATCGCCACAGGTTAAAAGATAACTAAGATGCCAACTAAGAGTGCTATGAATTCGCTGAAACTTCTACAAGAGAGCTGAATAATATGTTTGTCAACCTTCATCAACATTAATGAGAAAGGTTACCACTTTCGTGAAAATAAGGCTTGACCATTTAAGTTTAAGTTTAATAATACTTTACCATACATACAATAAAAATAGTAAAAAGGTGCAGGAAAAGGTGGCAGGATAGCGGCAGGGGGAAACTGAATTCCCATTCTAGGGTCACTCTCCTTTCATAAACATGAACACATTTTAAAAAACCTTAGGTTAATATATTACAAAGGCAATATGATAAATCTATTGATTTTTGATATAACATAAGAAATAAAATAATAATAATAATAACAATAATAACAAAATATAATTAATAAAAATGTAATAAGTAGAGGGTATAACTATTAATACAACTTTGAGCACAAGTATATTAAAAGGGAAAAATTAAGGCTAGATTCAGAGATAACATATTTAGACGGGAGAGAATTCCAGCCACTGACGTAACGATTTCAAAAAAATACCTGAAATAATTAGTCCGAAAGCGCTGCGGCCCTAGCTTAAAATCATGGTTCCTACGAGTTCGCGATGGACCTATGATGTAATAAAATTTGGAGCCGTCCACGTCGCAATACCCCAATAAAATATTGTACAGTAAGACCAAGCAAGATATTCACGCCTCAGTTCTAAGGAATCCCATTTTAACTTCAAAAATATTTTAATATTTATTTTAACTTTAAAAAAACTAAATACATTGTAATAATAATAATAATAATAATAATAATAATAATGATAACAACAAAATTTATTAATTACTCTCACATGGCAGACAAGAAAGTGATAAAAAAGAATCGCAGTACTCTTTAACACTGACTACATGTGTATATTTGTAATGCTGCCGGCAATGAACAATAACCTTGTGGCGAATGTGGTGCTTTTTCATGACGCGGAACGGGTTAATAGAAAAGCGCTTCAGCGGTTTCAAGTTGAATAGCTCGGATTAAAGCTCTCTCGAGCTTCTTGTTTATCAAAAATACGTGAGCGAGTAGGAGATAAGAGAATGAAGAGCGAACGAATAAAAGAGTCAGTACACGAGCTGACACTGCTGACAAAAAGGTAAGTGTAGAGTAATATTTTTCGTCAAAGTTAATGGCGGGTAGCAAGCGCAACACGCGTGTAGCGAGCAACGAAGCTGCAAGCCGCGAGAAACGAGGGCGAGTTGCTCGTAGTGTGCCATCGCCTAGCGCCTGAATCAATCTCTCTTGCTTGCAATACAGGCCAAGAGACAAACGAACAATCGAGGATTGATAACTACCGTCCATCAGAAAAATTTCACATTGCAAATAAGTATAGTAAAACATTTACATACTTGAAGAGTTGCCACAAATTGAATCGTGCTCACTAACGCCAGAGAAGAACCAGCTTCAAAACTATGCCTGACAGTATCAACAAAGTGCGTAGCGTCCAGTTTGATGTCCACAAATACGTACAGCATCTTGATTCCTTTTGTAGAGTCGATGGGAACTGTAAAGGTATTAACAGAAATAATTACTCTTGATTACAGCTTTCCAAACAACCAGAGCAGAAAACGTTCCTAGCCATCCACACGGTCTCAATGGGGTGGTGGCTCTCTCCTCCGCAGAGGCTCCTGCTAGGTATCCCTATGAAATTAGTAATAATCGGAAAAATAGAAAGCGCGCGGGGGAAGATGGGAAAAGGGACAAGGCGGGAACCTCTCTTCTCTCTTTCCCCTTCCTATCGTGCCCTGCGCGCTCTCTTTTTCTTTCTCCCCAGCCTCCCCACAATACAAAGAGGCCCCTGCGGAGGAAAGAGGGGTGGTGGTATACTGTAAACTGCCACTTATAACCCCCCTTCCCACCCCACCTGCCAAAAAATACATCCGATGATGAGACCCCCGTCTCTCTCTAGCTTGAACATGTATTAAAATGAATTCGATTTGTTATGAAATTTTAAAGCTCAATAAAAAACCAGTAAATGCAATTTCATCAGTACTGTTATTATAGCTTCTTTTGAATTGCTGCACAGCGTCCTCAATGATCCCAGCCCCAAAATGATCCCCAACCCTGAAATGATCCCCAAATCGACCCCGAAATGATCCTCATTTCTCTTCACATCGTCCCCGAAATGATCCCCAATTAATCTTTGGAATGGAATGATATAATAGAACTATGGATCGAGCAAAATGCACATTATTGATTAAAGTTTCACCAATAATCTTCACTTGCTCGCATTCTTTAATGACATTAATTTGGGATTACAGTTTCAATTGGGTTAGAAGAAAACATTATTCAATACACAAAGTCTAGTATATTTTTAGGAACACCATGAACTGCAACTGACAACATCAAGAAATTAAAAACATTCCAAAGCTAAAATTTTTTAGCATAGTTACTTATAGCCCGGGTTGTAGAGAAAATGGCATGGATATTAAATTCTAAAAATGATGATAAAACATGCATGCCTTCACGCTTGGATATGAATTTTAAAAATGGTGTTTTAACACTATTTATGTTTAAGATGCAAAAGTAGACATAAAGGCGATAAGATGACAAAAGCGCTAAAAAATCACACACTTTAGTGAAATGTTAAAATAAGGCGATTCAAGAATGTAAACGCTGCAACAGACTTGTAATAATTCCGTGGTGGAATACCATTCTGTTCCAAGAATTAAATTTGGGATCATTTTGGGGTCCATGTGAAGAGAGGTGGGGATCATTTCAGGGTAGGTATCATTTTGGGGTCAAATAGGCCATTTGCACTAAGAGGCATGTGACATCGTTTTTATGAAAAAAATGAAAGTTATATGATTTTGCCTTCGAAAGACGATTAGTGGGTCATATCTTAAACAAAATAATGGTAATTTGGTTTTTCAAACCCGAACCATTTTCTTAAAATGAATAAGTTCGTAAATGGTCACGTGACCAAAATGTGATTTTTAAAAGTTATGAATTACCTCTCTCTGAACACAAATTTTGCACTTAAACTTCAAGGAAAATGTTGAAAAGATGATGTGATAACGTTTACAGCACATATGAGCGTAAATATGAAACGTTGAACAAGATATGAGCAAGAAGTAGTTTTGGCCGCCATGTTGGAGGGCAAAAGCATGCCCTCCAACATGGCGGCCAGTACAAATCATACTTCTTTGCTGAAAAATCAAAGTGCCATAAAATATCTCCCTTAAATGCGTTTCCTCTCAAATTTCGGGTGTAAGATAATTGTTGTGTGCTCTAAAAAGTTTTGGCATCAGCAAGATTCCAACTCATTGTTTAAAGGAAGCATTGGTCACGTGACCTCTTAGTGCCAGTGGCCTATTGGGGATTATTTCAGAGTTTGGTATCATTTTTCTTTCTTTTTCTTTTCCAATTCCAGTTAAAAGACCCCTCAGATATAAGCCTCTCCATTATAAACCCTCCCAAAACCACTAATGAAGACGTATAAGCTGCAGTTAACGGAATACGGTCAGTGGTTGAATTTTTGGCTTATCACAAGGCGGTCACTAAAGGCCGTAGAGCGGAAGATTTCCCCCGGCTACAATAAACACGCACGGCTTCTTTCATAGGAAAATAAAAGAAAAAGAGAACCAAAAGAAATCCCTGGGTGTTTCATTCCCCGCCTACTTGTTGTATTTAATGGTAACTTGAGATCTTAGTGACAGCTCTACTTTTCTGAGGCAAACGGTTAATTTCTTTCCAAAACAATTAAAGAGGCTGGTTCGCACCTATTTTTCAAGGACTTATCCCTTCCTGTTTGATGCCCTGTAACATTGGCTGTAGTGCATGTATGGAAAAGCCTTAAAATGAGACAACCTGTCTATCAAGCATTGATAATTACATTTGGTTTCATCACCTCTTCCATAGTAACAGAATAACGATGGCATGATAATTGGGAATTTTCTCAACATCTAGTAATATTCTGTTAGAATCATCTAGTGTGCTAATATTCTTCAGAGATATTAGCACTGAATTTTGCTATCAAATAATTCAAAGTTAAATGAATTATACTCTTTGATTGATTATTGATTGAATACTTTAGGCAGTTTACCTTGGCAAAGTTTGAAAAAAATCTATGCGTGTGTTTTTGAAAATTTAACGTCCTGAAAACATTGAACCTCAAATAATGTCTTTGTCATTATTTATTTTTAAATTATGCCTTTTTTAACACCGCCTCTTCCTTTGTCGCTATTGTAAGCCCTTCTTTAATGGTGAAATTAATTATTATAATTATAATTAATTAACTATATAAGGTCATTACCTAAACAGCTGTGGCCATAATGAACCATCAAATCACAGCCAAGAGCTCTAGCAGTGAAGTCATCAACACAACAAGCTCCATAAGTGACATCTCCCATAATGACAGTATCACACTCTGTGAATCTAAACACAATAACAGACTGACTGTGAAACACAAAATGTAGCCATCCGTTGTATCCTCTTAGGGCCTGTTTACATGGAGGTGGGGTACCCCAGGTAGGTGAGGTGACCTGCTTAGGTGGGGTAAAAAAAATAACCCCTCTATCCCAGGGTGCACTTTTTCCAGATTATTGAATGGTTGCTAAGCACGTAAACAAGAAAAATACTACTGGCAAACCACATGTTTTGGTGACGATTATTATTTTGTAATTATGATAATATTTTGTTCTAATTATATAACTGAGGGAGCCCATTCCTTATAAGCCCGGTGGCTTCTCTTGGGCTTCCTTGCCATGAGAGTTTAAGTAATTAGATTTTATTTGATTTGTACAACTTTTGGCAAACAAAACAATAAAAACAATAAACAATTTGCTCTTCTACACTAACCTGCTACTCTTGCTGTAACCTTCAGTGCTGTGGCTTAATTTCTATTGTTACCTTTGATAATGATGCAAAGCCACTGCCAAAGTGAATTTTGTGCAAATTTGATGTATCACGAATCCAACCCCGGCTAGGCAGGTTACCCCACCTTGAAACGTTTAAAATGGCAAAATTTGACCCCAGCTGACAGGGTTACCCGGTCTGGTAGACCAGGCTACCCGCCTTGGCGGGTCACCCCACCTACCATGTAAATGTGATCAAATTAAAAAGAGAGATTATATGGACAGGCGGGTAACCCCACCTAAGTGGGTTACCTCACCTCTTTGGGGTCCCCCACCTCCATGTAAACAGGCCCTTAATGGTTCAATGAATAAGGATTATACCGTAAAATTCCAAAAATTAGCCCCTCCATGTATGAGCCCCTCCAAATATAAGCCCCCCAAACCGGTAATGCAAAAAACCCTCCGTTAAATCGCCCCTCCAAATATAAGCCCTCGGGGGGCTTGTACTTGGAAAATTGCCCTCAAATACAAGTAAAACAAAGCAAAAATGGTAAATTTACTTCCAACTATAAGGCTAGCCCAATCAATTTTGAAACGCAAATTTCACTCTGTAGATAAGCCCCTCCGAATATAAGCCCCTCCAAAAAAAAGCTCCTCAAAAAGGGTCTTTGAAAAATATAAGCCCTGGGGCTTATTTTCGGAATTTTACGGTAACTGATTATAGGAAATTAATGCTCCATGAAACTAAGGTATTGGAAATTAACGCGACTCAAATTTACGCAAATTTAATGAAAAATGACTTTCAAATAAAGGAAATTGACGCAAAAGAGGAGGTAACAGTTCAAAATGAGGGAAATTAATGCAACTTTCACAATTTAAAAAAAAAAAACTTGTTGAGCGACAGGAACAAAGGTAAATGAATAATCAGAGAAGGAAACTTTGTTTCTGGTACTTTCTGGTGCGAAAGGAGTCAAGTAAAGAAATCTGGCTACTTCAAGGGTTCTTCACAGTTTCACCGTTACTGGCAAATCTCCACCCTGCTAAAATACTCCCCTTTCTTTGGTGTCAAGAATTTAAAAAGTGTATCGAGAATTGGGGGCAAAATGATGGAAGTCAACCATACCTTTCCAAGATGTCAGCTATTGTACAAGAAAACATGAGAAGTCCTTCTGGGAACTGTCATGCCACTAAAACAATACAAAAGAACAAGCATGTACTACATTAAGATACTTCTAGCCATGGAAACCTCTTTTTCTTTAGAGCTAAAAGAATAGAGCTCATTCATAGAATAAATCATCACACTACAAACTTCAATCCAATTGCCCCCTTAGGCATTCTGTTCTATTAACTGCATGTTATGATGTCAGGGATATTACGGACTTAACGATCCAACAATGGCCACGTCCATGAATACACCGATGAAAAACAAACATTGCATCCTTGCAAACTTTTTTGCGATTGTCCTAAGATGCTAAGTTAGTTAAAAGAAGGGAATTTATGTTGGAACTGAGGAGAGCGAAATTCCCCCAAGTTCAGAAAGAGATAGTAGAATTTATTGTCTTCCCATTCTCAAGAGAACAAACGATTTGGCCATGTCACGTTATAGTTGTGCAGGGACGGCAAAGAAATTTGCAAAAATCATGATCCACATGCAGAGTTGTTAGTTTGCTCATTACACTGTAAACCTGTTCCTTTTTTAAAGTTCCCGTTGCTTTTGCTATCATAGTTTGGTAGGGTCCCTATCATCATTCAAATACAACTCCAGAAACCAAAGTTAGAATCACATTATTTTAGGAAGCCAGTCTTCAGTTAAGACAGATAATTTTCCGCTTAAATAAGTCAAGAAACCACATTCTTTCCCAAATAATCACTAAACAAAAAGGGTACCTTACACCTCCCTGTTGCAGTAGTCTGTGTGTGATTGGCCAGTCAGAATTTTGTAAAGATCTCTTAATCATATCTACAGTCAGGCTGGTCTTCTATCATCATGTTGGTCACACAATATTTCAGGGTGCAAAGAAAGTCATTTTTAAAGCTTGCCATTCAGGCAAGCTGAAGCTAGCATTTACTAGCCCAAATGTCATTTCAACCAGCCCCAAAAACATTTTGATGAGCAGAATTGATTTCACAGTTCTTCTGTAATTTGAATTCCTCAACAAACTTCACTTGCCCATCAGGCAAGTTAAGAACAAAATGCACTAGTCCGATAGCAAAATCCACTAGCCCTGGGCTATCAGACACTACTTTCTTTGTACACTGATTTTATAGAGTGTACACAAGAGACTTGATTATATCTTTTTACCTCTTTTAGAGCTTGTTTCTTTGATCCTCCAAACAGTCTTGAAGATTTCAAAATTGTAGTTTGGGGGTAACTGAAGAAGAAGAAGAATTTCAAGTTTTTTTAAACAATCTGCGTTACAGTAAACTCTCACACTTATACAAACACCTTGCAATTTAAAATAATAATAATAAGAAGAAGAATAGTATTTATGCAAACATGATAAAATAATAGCTTCATGTAAGCTGAGTAGATGTGGTTGTAAGGAAAAATATTCAAACTTATCTCAAAAATAAAAATTTACAATTTAAAATAAATACCAATCTCACATAAATTACATCACAACCTAAGAACCTAACAACCCACAAATTACAAATCTTACTTTACATTTATAAGAAAAGGAAAAATCCTAAATATTCCTAACATCTATTTATATACATGTCACAAACAACTCAAAATGTAAGTCTTAATTATGAGTCAATTTTAGAGATATTCTCAGAGGCTCCTGTGTTGTTGTCTAGAGAGTTACAAAGAACTGAAAGCTTTATAGGAAATTAAATTCTTATGATAATCAGTCTGAGGCATAACACTAAAGCAAAGAGGTAAGCGTTAGGTAGGGGCCATCAGGCACTGTTAGAACATAGCCCTGATGGTTCCAGTGGTGTCTGGCAATAACAAGAGTTAATAATATTGCCCTGCAACTCAGATATTAAAAGAAAACAAAAATAATAAATTCAAACATAAAGTTTCTTAGGCAGCAATCACACAGTGGTACACAATGGAACTTCTGGACTGCTCCACACATTACAAAATTCAATATAGTATCTGGTTTAATGCCTTGACTGTACCATTTACAGTAACTGTAAAAGCATTTACATGTACAGGTGTACACATGTATTTTTAAATAGAGTATTCCAGAAATATTCACCCGTCTAATGATATCCTGCAAATCTGCATTATTTAGAATTTCCGCTGGAATCTGCCTTACAACTCTCTTGATATTAGTGCCAACCTCTGAAAAAAAAATTAATGATACATTCCTTGGCAATGAGCTTATTAAAGGAAAGTAACAACTTCGATTAGGTGGTTGCAGGAGTAAACCATTGTTTTTCAACCCAAACTCTACATACGGTGTATATCACTAAGAAAAATAGCACAACTTAGGAACTGCTATAGAAACTGGGATAATATTAATATCAATTTGTAAGTTAGTAATTAATGCAGTGTATGTATGTAAAATCAAATTTCTGAATTATGACATGAAGATGAAGTGTGCATGACCAGTTGCAATAAAGAAATAAGAATGACTCATTTGTAAATGTCAAAGATATTTTGTTAAGCATATGCATATTGCATTTGTCTCTTAGCTGAGTAAAACATTTCAATGAGAAAACACCTGTTGAAAAAAACTGTAATCACAAGCTTTCTCTATTTTATAGAAAAAAAACTATCGTTTTTAATTGAAGCTGTGGTTTGTTATTTAGGATTTGAAGAAGTCAAACAAAAAACTTAACCCCACCCTCCAAGTAACTGTAAAATGGCACAAAAATGTGCCCCGCAAAATACCTCTCATACAAATAAAGAACCTCCTCCCTCTGCCTCTTATGCCCTGCTACCCCTCCATCACTTTACCTGGTAAACCTGTGGTAAAATCTCTAGCCTTTTCAAAATAAGGAAGCAACAGGGTTAAACTCCACTGGGCAGAGGAATTCTCCACAGCTAAAGTTGGGTGCCCTGTAATGCTTAATGTAAAGGGGTTACCAGTTTCCAAAAGAATTATCTGCCACAATAACTCATTCTTAAAACATAGTTTAAAAGTACTTCTTGTGGATATTTCTAGTTTGTGAGAATATGCTGTTTGAGTGTTAAAATCAATTAATGTACCTTTAATTAAAAGTCTCCTTTGGAATGAAAGCACATGGGAAAAAATTTAACCCCTCTATTTTGCCATCATAGAAGAGCGCAGCTCCCACGTTAAACTACTTTTAAGGATTGCACCCCATTCCAGTCACCCCATAGCTAAAAGCTTTTAAAACCACCGAACAGTCCATCGGAGTCCCACAAACCTATGTAACACAACACCCATCTAATAGAAGAGCTCTCGCACGCACAGCAGAGCACCAAGGGTAAAAAACTCTAAATATCACAGAAAATTTGGTAATCACGTGACCGTACACTGACCAAACAACTGTCCGTCCACACCACGGGCATACCAATGTAAAATAACTCAATCAACAGGTATAGCAACCCGAATGCAAATTGAGAAATCACATAGCCACCCGCATTTTGCAAAGCAGAGACAACTAAAGAGTCAAGAAAGACGAAAACGGAAAGCGGAAATTGTTTTTGTATCCGTGTTGTCTAAAGTATTAAGCCTAGATTAATTGTCAAGTCCGCAAATTTGGAATAAAGAGCAAGAGAAAAACAGCCCAAAAAAAAGACAAAGTAAGCGGCAGGCCAGCGAAGCTCAACAAGAAAAAAAGTGGCAGAGATCTAGAGCGAGAGATAAAAAAAAAGGAGACATTTTTTTGTTGGAATAACAACATGAAATTTTGTAGTGGCAGTGAAAAAAAAGTGAACAAGAACACGTAGGACCTTTTCTTCAAAAAACATGAAATTAAGAAGTTTCTGAAAGTTTCACATTGTAGTCGTGCAAAACAATGGCAAAGAAAATGTGCAAAAAAAATTTTCTGCACGTGCAAAATTGTTTTTTTGCTAATTAGACCTATTGTTGTTTTTCACCATTCTCCAGCGTTGCCTTCGCCATTTACCATTACATGATTTTATATTTTGTTTGAACAAACTATAAATAATATCGAGAGCTTCACTTTAAGCCCTGGCTAAATCTATATATTATATTCCTTATTTTTTGCAACTTATACTTAGGGGGTGTTTACACGACACCTGGGCGACTTTCGCCCCAGAGTGAGTTCACTCCAGTTCCCTCTCATGGCTCTATATTTGATTACATGATAACACCACAAAATGTTATGCCGGCGCGAGTCACCCCTGGCGTGAGTTCACCCCGGTTCTCGTACCGGGGTAAAAATTTCACTCCTGTAAGAAATCTCGCAACGGAATCATGTAAATGCAAAACGACCACCCATTTCGGTTTGAAATCGGTCTGCCAGTAGACTGGAACAGGTAGCGCATGCGTAATTATTGCAATGTTGAACCACACGTGTATTTTATCAACATGAAATGTACCTTAAAATAACAAGATATGAAATGACCCAGTCATCGTGTAAATGCGATACAAAATCAGAAAGTCATCCCAGTGTGAAACTCACGCTGGTGCGAGTTTTCTCATGTAAACACCCCCTGATACTCTGCAAGGCTGTGCTTTAGCAATGCTCTCGGGTGACTAAAAACTCTTAGACTTTTCATAGAAATCATATACTGGCCACCCTGGATTTCATAGGTTCAGAGCACTGGGCTCCCTTCAATTTTTCTTAGGGCACAGCCTTGTTCTGTATAATGTACCAGAAGCCTCTACAGTTACGTTATAGACACGTTGACCTGACATTATACACGTACATGTTTGAACACACACCGTGATTTCAAATAGTTACCTTCACTGTTTAACTAAAAAAAATACCTGCAAGCGTATCCGACTTCTTCCCCACGAGTGACTTAGTTCCAACAAATCTTTTCCTTGTATTATTCTCTGCAGAAACCCTGGTAAAACCACCTTCTTTCTTTTCTTTCTCATCCACTGTTTCATCCGCCATCTTGTTTTGAACACCGCTGACCATTTTCACCTATTGATGTTCTGTAGCAGGTTGTGTAGCACAGCGACTGCGGACTGCGGACCACGGACCACGGACCACGGACCACGGACCACGGACTGGGTATAAAACGCGGACTATGCACTATGTTTATAAAAACAGCTTTAGAAAGGTGAAACTGAAAGAAACGGAATGCGAACTAGCATAAAACAGTAGTTCCAGCTCCTTGCCTCCCGGGGGGGTGGAGGGGGGGGGGGCATTTGGGTATTTTTTGGGTGGGCATGTGCCGCCCGGGACTCCAAATTGGCACCCCGTTCTAAAAAAAATTCCCCCTAAAATTGATACCCCGTTCTAAAAATGGGCCAATTTTTTATACCCCCGTTCTAGAATTCGCCCTAAAACTGATACCCCGTTCTAAAAATGGGCCAATTGTTTATATTCCGTTCTGGAGAGTTTGTAAATTGAAATAGCCCTGTTTTTTTAATAAGATATTTCTTTATTTGTTCCACTTATACATCAAATAATTACTTCTTCATAATCAGCAACAATTTTAAGCAGAAGATAAAGCCGTGATCCGGAATTTTTTATACCCCGTTCTAGAAAACGCCTCCGAAATGGATACCCCGTTCTAAATCAGGAGCTTCAAAATCACAACCCAGTTGGGCGGCACATACCCGTATAGGTAATGTATGGGAGTACCCCGCCGGGCTTGCCTCACACACAAAACATTACCTTTAGCTGGTCTCGCAGTCTATTCTCCCCAAAGTCAGCGTAATCACATGTGGAGAAGGAAAGCATTCTGCACGGGCAAGGAAGGTTATGCCTCTACTCAAGCCAACTGAAAAAGAAAATCTGAATTTTATAAAAAAAAGGAGGAGTTGCAAGCAGGGCCCGCGGAGCAGTTTTCAAAGCGCGGGGGCCGATCCACCTCTTTTGAAGCGTAGTGGGGGGGGGGGGGGGGGGGGGGGGGG